>CAUJRU010000449.1:0-291946 GCA_963277665.1 Viscum album | reverse complement strand
TTCTCATTTTCAAGATCTATTTTCATGTCAAGTCTTTCAAGTTGCTTTTTATTATTTTGGGGTATGATCTATATATATATATATCATACTGATCTTTTATGTTCATATAATTAGAGACCCTATTTGATCTCGTCAATTAAATTTTTTTGAAGTTTAAGTGAAACCGTTAGGCTGCCGAATTTTTAAGGGGTTCTTTCACCCTTCTTGTTTTCAAGATCTATTTTCATGTCAAGTCTTTCAAGTTCCTTTTTTTTATTTTGGGGTATGATATCTATATCTATCATACTGATATTTTATTTTCATATGACGAGGGACCCTATTTGATCTCATCAATTCATTTTTTTAAGTTTAAGTGACGTCGTTAGGCTGCAGAATTTTTAAGGGATTCGTTCACCATTCTCATTTTCAAGTTCTATTTTCTTGTAAATTTTTTCAAGTTACATTTTATTATGTTGAGGTATGATATATATATCTATCATACTGATCATTTATATTAATATGATGGGAGGCACTATTTGACCTCACCAATCCATTTTTGGAAGTTTTAAGTGACGTCATTAGGCTGTCGAATTCTCATAAGAGAATTCTTTTTTTTTTCTTCCTTTCAAATTCTTCGTTTCAAATGGTATATCATTCAAATTTAATTTCCATGTTCTTAAATTATTTATATTCTGTTCCCCTACTCTTTTATGTATCATTTATGAGTGGGTGACCCATGTCCCCTCTCTTTTCAATGTTATCTAAAACCATGTATCATAGCTGTTATGCTGCAGAATTTTCATCTCAAAATGTCTTTCTTTTTTTTTAAATTATTTTATTTTATTAAGTAAATACTCAAAGATCATTCTTCAATAGGGGTATTCACAGATATATCAAAATGTTCTGTTTTAATTCTGGGATTTACATACATGAGACCCACTTTCCTTTTTCCGTGGGTTTAAAGTGACATAAGGATCACGTCTTTAAAACAGTTATTTTTAAAACGTGATTAATATGAAATGAAACCCATTTATTTTATGCTATTTGGGTTGTTTGTGAAATTTTTGATGATGATATATGTGTATCACATTATATTAAAGACAAATTTATGGGTGCACCCTGCTAGTACTCCAATGCATTGGGTAAAGACTTAATCTATAGAGAAGACCATTTTTAACGACGCCTTGGTGAATAACCTTGGTAATTTTTAATGACACCTTGGAGATGGACCTTGGTGAAATGGAAATGATTGTCAATATTAAATGTTGTAGACAAATCTTCAAGTTATGAAATATGTTATTTTTATTATGATAGCCTCATGATTTCATTCTCACGCCTTAATGTTCTTTTTCATGACATTGTTGATGTATCTCAAGTTCACATGTTAAATGTTTCCCTTTGTTTCCCTTACTAGGCCTTCTGCTCACACTTTCATTTGATGTATGTCCCCAGGTAATGATATGCTGTAATGAACCTAGGATTAACATAAAGAGAATCCTTTAAGGTTTTTAAGAAGAATGTTTTATGTTTTCATGTTTTAAGTTCCTGGTTTCCAAGACACTAAACCTTAAAGATCCTCGGTTTTGTAAAATGTAATGAAAGTTTATGTGATAAAAAGGCGGGATTCTATAGACACATCATTCGAAATTCCTTTGGTTTTATTGAAAAATGTTATTCCTGTCAACACTAAGATTCCCGAGTCGTATTATAATGCTCGTAAGTTGACAGAGAACTTAAGTTTTACATATGAGACCATAGATGCATCTGAAAACAACTGTATGTTGTTTAGAAAGAAAACTGTTGGATATTTGTACAGTTTGTGGTGCTTCCAGGTGGAAATAGAACAGAGGAAGTTAGACTCACCAAAGTCATATTGTGATATAGGGGAAACCGATTTCTGTAAAGAAAATGAATTACATTCCCCTTAAACCGAGGTTGAAAAGTTTTTTTATGTCATCTAATGTTTCTAATTTAATGAGATGGAATGTAGAAAGAGTTCATGAATGTGATATGTTAACCCACCCAACAGACACTCCTGCATGGAGTGATTTTGATAAGAGACATGTCGACTTTACTAAAGATGTTCGTATTGTTCTATTGGGATTGGTAGTAGATGGTTTTAATCCATTCAAGTCTATGGTTGGTGAAACTCATAGCACATGGCCCGTGGTGTTGGTTCTATATAATATTCCTCCATGGATTTGTATAAAGAAACAATTTATATTACTTTCCACTCTTTTTGATGGGCCTAAAAGTCCATGGGATGAGATTGATGTTTACCTTTATCCATTGATTGATGAGTTGAATGAATTTTGGGGAGATGGTGTGATGACTGATGACTGTGAAATGAATGAAATGTTCAAACATCGGGTTGCTTTATTGTGGACAATCAATGACATCCAAGCTTATGAAAATTTATCAGGATGGAGTACGAAAGGGGAATTTTCTTTCCCTTGTTGCAATAAAAGAAAAAAATCTGTATGGCTTAAACATTCCAAAAAATGGGCATACATGGGTCACATACATTTTCTCCCCCCTCATCACAGCTTCAAAAAGGACAGAGTGGCATTTGATGGTTCTAGAGAGTTTAGCACAACACCAATGATCATGAAAGGAGTCGAAATGTTATCACAGATTGAGGAGGAAAACATCTGCATGGTATATAAAATTCATGATTTGATGGCTCCTCCAGTACATAATATTCGGGCTGTGGGTAGGCAACGCAGTCACAATTGGAAAAAATGTATTTTTTATAGTCTTCCGTATTGGAAAACTAAAAAGCTGAGACATAATTTGGATGTCATGCACATTGAATTTTTGTTGTGATAACATATTGTGGACCATTTTAGGTGTCATTGGAAAAACAAAGGACCATGTTAATGCACGCCATGATTTGGAGGAAATGGGTTTAAAGAAAAAATTGCATTTATAGTTAGATGAGGGAAACAAGGCATATATGCCTGCTGCATAGTATACAATGTCTACAAAGGATAAAGAGACATTTCTTTCCATTTTGAAGATGCTCAAGGTTCCTGATGGTCACTCTTCTAATATTTCAATGTGTGTGAATCTGACAAGAAAGACATTACAAGGGTTGAAAAGTCACGACAATCACATACTACTTCAGTAGTTGATTCCAATCGCAATTTGTGATTCTTTATCCCCTAATGTTGTTCATCCGTTGATTGAGGTGAATAATTTTTCTAGACAGCTTTATTTAATAAATAAACAAATGTGTGATTTAAAATGATTACCATACCGAATTGTACTTATGCATTATCACTTTGAGAAAATTCCCCCCCTCATTTTTTGATGTTATGGTCCACATGATAGTGCACCTAACTGATGAAGTAATGGCTGCTAGTCCAGTGAAATTCAGGTGGACGTATCTTATTGAGTGGTATTTGAGTACATTGAAATGATTTGTACACAATAGAGCTCGTCCGGAGGCATTAATAGCCAATGGTTATTTGATGGATGAGTGTACTACTTTATGTGAAGAATATTTTAGGGATGTTGAAACAAAATTTGATAAGCCCTCTCCGATTCATGATGGTCCAGTTGGAGAAGGAACCACATTTGATATGGACAACATCGAGTGGATACAAGCACATCACTATATCTTGCTCAATACTCCATCAGTTTCACCATTAATACAGTAATTATCTGATCACTTTTATTGTTTAACATTTTCATGTTTTGTTTGCCTATGTTGATCATTTAAACATCGCATTATCATTTGCAGGAAATACATTAATGATATAAAAGAAGGGATGTATTGTAAGACTGAGTTGAAAATTCAACAATCTCATTATGTGTCATTTAATGATTGGTTCAAGGATTATGTACGTATAAATTGATTTTAATTATGGGGAAATTATTATACTAATTTCTTTATGCATATATCAGTATTGAATTTTATAAATTATGTAGGTTTATAAGCTGAGGGAGTTAGGGGACCCCATGCTAACTGAATAATTTTTCCAACTGGATGAGGGTCTATCTATAACGGGTCGTCGTTATAAATCTATTGATTCTAATGGTTTTCGATTTTTCATTAAAGATGTTGACAACCAACGAGCAAGAAAAAACAGTGGCATCGGTTGTCCATTTGTCGATTCTGGTTATTACTATGGTCAATTGATAGACATCATTGAATTTGTCTACACACATGGGTTGAAGTACATATTTTTAAAGTGTAATTGGGTTGATCCAGTGCGTGGATGTAAAGTCAATCAATATCAGTTTTCATGGCTGAATTTTAACTATATGTTATACAGAAATGAATAAGTTGATAATGAACCTTTCATTTTGACATCACAAGTAGAAAAATTATTCATCGTTACTTTGCCTTCGAATCCAAGTTGGCAAGTTGTTGTCAAAATTTATCGGCGAGGAGTGTTTTTATTTGAAGAAGATGAACCTGAGACTCTTCTGTTTTTTTCCAACAGCTTGATCAACATACCATATTTCAACATGAAGAATATATTTATTGGGTCAGAGCAGCTGTTGAAGGAGAAACGGTCGATTTTCATGCTTAATGAAAGGAATAATTTTTCCTACTATTTGGTATGGAATGTCCTAGGATATCATAAATTATCTAACGATTTTATAAATCCATGTAAGTTTTAATCCTCACTTTTGGAAGTTTATTCAGTTATAAATATTTAGGGTGATTTAATTCTTGGTATATTGATGTTATTGACGGTTTATCTTCCCTTTGTGGTATTCTTCATTTGGTTCATGTGGTCCTTGAATTTTTATTAATTCAATCTGAAATTGGGCTATGCGTTGATTGGTATTGTACATAATTTTAATATTTGTTTTGTTAACATTCTGATTTTTTAAAATTCCTTCACAACTAATTTTCTAATCACTTTTGGTTTGATTAAAAATTGTACAAGTTTGATTTTTTTTAATAACAATCCAATTTTTCTCTTA
The DNA here is from genome assembly GCA_963277665.1 of Viscum album. Classification (NCBI taxonomy): domain Eukaryota; kingdom Viridiplantae; phylum Streptophyta; class Magnoliopsida; order Santalales; family Viscaceae; genus Viscum; species Viscum album. The sequence continues at coordinate 287,026 of CAUJRU010000449.1, read as the reverse complement.
GACACTTTGGATAGTCACCTTACCAATGTTTTCTATGACTGGAGGCATGTTAGGGGAAGAGGCAGCAGATCCACATCATCCATATGAGGCATCTATGTCTCAGGGCCGAGTTATGTTTGAATGTAATTGTCTCTATTTTTTTATGTAAGTGATAAACATATATAAATATATGTGTGTGTGTGTGTTTATAACATCTGTCAAATTATATATAAAATCTCAACAGGATCAGACTCAATTGCTTCTTCCTCTCGCAAGAGAGGCCCCGATCGAGGAATTTTATCATGGAATTCCGACACGACTATTGCTGTTTCCTTGGATGAGGTATTTCATCCTATGGGACTGAATTCCCCTGCATTTATTCATCAGTTGGGTCATATCATACATGAACTACATCAATTTCCATTTACCACGCATTACTGGGCTTCTATCCCATAGGACACATTAGATGTTCCTTGGTGGGAGGTTCAGGTAAGAAGACCATTTTACATTATTCTCTATGTATAAACAATACTAATATGTGTGATTTTTTTATTTAATAAAAAAATTTGAATGTATGCCCCAATGAGTTTCGGCTCGTGTGTATGAGAAAATGTTGTTAGATGTGGAAATACTATAAAGGAAATGTGAAGAGGGACCACTGGGTACCAAATGTGGGTGCCCCAGTCATTATGGAAAAAGTATCGAGAAGTTTCCTCCCAGCTCGGTGGAATGAAATAGTTGAATATTGGTCTACTGAGGGGGTTGCAGTTTGTAAATTTCTTTTGGTATATATATTTTCAATAATGTGTGATTTGTTTGAAATTTGAATGAATTGAATGTAGGAGGTTTCAATACGCCATTCATAGAATCGAGCGTTGCAGGGACCACATCACATGCTTTTGAATCCTCACGTGTCTCAGATCCGACATGAGGTATTTCATTTTCATTTTTTAATTTATTAATTAATATGGTTTTGTGTTTATATTCTATTCATATATAGTTGCGGGAGCAAGGTGCATCGACTGGTAAAATGTCGGTGTGGATGAGGACTTGTTATCGCAATGATCCAGAGGCTGCAGCATTGATAGTTTGTCCTTGTACTTACAAAAAATTACATAAATATATATATTAACATAGATATGTATACATATTTAAATATTTCATAGGCTGAATTTGAAGCTCTATTAAAAAATATGCCATAGGACCAGTGATAGATTCCCATGCGAAGGGATGAGATATTTCATCGCATTATTGGCCGGGACGGGCATGGATATAGTTTGACCTATGGAATAGGGATTCCTCATTCTATAGTGTTACACGATGAAATTGTCGGTCCTACTATTTCTCAGATGAAATAATAGTTTTCAGATTTTGAGGCACAGTTGCGCGCTTCCGAGGAGGTAAATGCGCAATTGACCGCTGAGGTTAGAGCACTGGGGGAATATGTTCGTCCATGTGATGGTGCAGTGGATCATACGACGTAGGTTTATACTGTATTTATTTATTTAATTTATATTATTTTTTGTTATGAAAATATTAATAATGTATATTTTTTGTAGGCCCCTGGCCCACCGGATGGAGGTAGCAGTCATGACCACTCATGACGCATCATATTCACGAGGTGTGTTTATGTTTTTACTGGTGGGTTTGTTATTGATGTTTAGGTTGGGTTTCTAGTATGATTTTTTGTGATTTGGGGGTATCATGTGTTTTTTGGCCTGATTTAATGTTTTTGTGCATGCATTGATAAGTAACCATGAAACTGATTAATGATTTGGATATTTTTTGTGCATTTAATTCTTTAATGTTTTAAATTTCATGTTCTGTAATAGATTTGAAAAAACCATGTGATTCCTAATATAAACCATGAAACATGTTTTTGATGACTGATCTTAGGTTCCCTATTTGTAGTCCCCGGAACCCCCCCCCCCCCACCCCCCCGCACCCTGGACAACCCGCCCCACCCCCGGACAACCCCCCCCCCCCCATGGACAGCCCCCCCCCCCACGGACAACCCCCGCACACCGGACATCCCACCCCACCCCCGGACTGCCCCACCACCCGAACGACCTCAGAATGCTATGAAATCATACGACAACAACCGTGGTATAAATTTTGAAATGTTCAGCTAGACAGTACGTTAATCTGAGGTGTTTTTTGACCACTGTGACTGGAAATGCGCTTCCGGAGTCGTAAGAGACCATAACGGCCTGTCACGGTCAAATTCAGAGCAAACATGCTCCGAATGACCTAAAACCACACGAAAATGATATTAATAATATTCGTGACATGCATGTGGAGACGGAACGTCCATCTGACGTGTGGTGCGCATGGTACGACCGAATGTGTCGTTTTCCGCAGTTCGACAAAGTCTAAAAGGGTGCATTGGGTGGTTCAAACCACCCTAAAGACCTCAGAATGCCAGGAAATCATAAGAGAAAAACCGCGGTGTGAATTTTGAAATGGTCGGGCATACGACACGTCAATCAGAGGTGCCGTTTGACCGCTGTGACCAGAAACGCGTTTCCAGAGTCATAAAAGACCAAAACGGTGTGTCACGGTTGAATTCAGAGCAAACATGATCCGGATGAACTGAAACCGCACGAAACTGATAATAATATTATTACAAACATGCAATAAGAGAGACGACACATCCTTCAGACATGCGGTGCGCGCCGTATGACCGAATGTGTCGTTTTCAGCAGTTCGGCGCGCTCTAAAAGGGAGTGTGGGGGGGGGGGGGGGTAAAAATTACCCAAACGACCTCGGAATGACATCAAATCATACGAAAACAACCACGGAGTTAATTGTAAAATGGTCGGGCAGATAGCGCATCAATCAGAGGTGCCGTTTGATAGTGGTGACCGGAAACATGTTTCTGGAGTCACAAAAGACCAAAACAATGTGTCACGGTCGAATTCAGAGAAAACATGATATGAATGACCTTAAACACACAAAAACGATAGGAATATTATTCGTTACTTGCAGGAGGAGATGGTGCGTCCATAAGATGTGCGCCATGCGCGATACTATCGAATGGGTCATTTTCAGTAGTTCGACGCGCTCTAAAGGGTGCGTTGTGTGGTCAAAACCACCTAAACGACCTTTGAATTGCATGAAATCATATGAAGACAACCAAGGTGTGAATTTTAAAATGTTCAGGTAGACGGCATGTCAATCGAAGGTACCGTTTGACCGTGGTGACCATAAACGGGTTTTCAGAGTCATAAAAGATTAAAACGGTGTGTCACGGTCAAAATCAGAGCAGACGTGCTCCGAATGACCTGAAACCACACAAAAATGATATGAATATTAGTCGTGACATTTAAGAGGAGACAGAACGTCCATCGGACGTGCGGCACGCATGGTATGACTGAATGTGTCATTTTCAGCAATTTGACGTGCTCTAAAAGGGCTCGTTGGGTGGTCAAAACCACCCGATCGACCTCAGAATGCCATGAAATTATACTACAACAACCGCAGTGTGAATTGTGAAATGGTCAGGTAGACGCCACATCATCCAGAGGTGTTGTCTCAACGTGGTGACTGGAAATGCATTTCTGGAGTCATAAAAGACAAAAATGTCTTGTCACAGTCGAATTAAGAGAAAACGTGCTCTGAATGACCTGAAACCACATGAAAACAATAGAATATTATTCTTGAAATTTAGGAGGAGATGACACGTCCATCGAACGTGGGACACACGTGGTACGACCGAATGTGTCATTTTCAGCAATTTAGCGCTCTCTAAAAGGGAACATTGGGTGGTCATAACCACCCAAACGACCTCGGAATGCCATGAAATCATAAGAAAACATCCAAGGTGTGAATTGTTAAATGGTCGGGCAGACGGAATGTTGATTAGAGGTGTCATTAGACCATGGTGACCAGAAACGCATTTCCGGAGTCACAGAAGACCAAAATGGCATGTCACGATCAAATTTAGAGAAAATTTGATCTGAATGACCCGAAACCACACGAAAACGATAGGAATATTATTCGTGACATGAATTAGGAGACGACACATCTATCCGACGTGCGGCGCATGTGGTACGACCGAATGTGTCATTTTCAGCAGTTTAGCGCGCTCTAAAAGGGCGTGTTGGGTGGTCAAAACCACCCAAAAGACCTCAGAATGACATGAAGTCAAACGAAAACAACCGCGATGTGAATTGTGAATTGGTCGGGTAGACAGTACGTCAATCAGAAGTATTGTTTGACCGTGGTGACTGGAAACGCATTTCGGGAGTCATAAACTACCAACACGACGTGTCACGGTTGAATTTAGAGTGAATGTGCTCCAAATGACCTGAAACCACACAAAAACGATAGGAATATTATTCTTGACATGAAGGAGGAGAAGACATATCCATCGGACGTGCGGTGCACGCAGTACAGCTGAATGTGTCATTTTCAATAGTTGAGTGCGCTATAAAAAGGCGCGTTGGGTGGTCAAAACCACCCGAACAAACTCAGAATGAAATGAAATCATACGACAAAAACCGCGGTGTAAATTTTGAAATGTTCGAGCAGACAACATGTCAATCAGAGGTTCCGTTTGACCGCGGTGACCAGAAACATGTTTCCGGAGTCATAAAAGACCAAAACGGCGTGTCATGGTCGAATTAGGAGAAAACGTGCTCTGAATGAGATATGATCACACAGAAATGATAGGAATATTAGTCTTGACATGAATTAGGAGACATCACGTCCATCAGACGTGTGGCGCGTTCGGTATAACTGAATGTGTCATTTTTAGCAGTTCAGCGCTCTCTAAAAGGGCGCGTTAGGTGGTCAAAACCACCCGAACGCCCTGGGAATTCCATTAAATCATACGCAATCATCCACGGTGTGAATTGTGAAATGGTCGGGTAGACAACACGTCAATCAGAGGTGTCTTTTGACTGCGGTGACTGGAAACGCGTTTCCAGATTCAAAAAAGACCAAAACGGCGTGTCACGGTCGAATTCAGAGAAAACGTACTCTGAATGACCTAAAACCACAAAAAAAGATAGGAATATTATTTGTGACATGTAGGAGGAGACGAAACGTCCATCAGTCGTGCAGCATTCACGGTACGACCGAAAGTGTCATTTTCAACAGTTCGACGCACTCTAAAAGGGCGCGTTAGGTGGTCAAAACCACCCGAAAGACCATGAAATGCCATGAAATCATACGAAAACAACTACGGTGTAAATTTTACATGTTCTGGTAGATGGAACATCAATCAGAGGTTTTATTTGACCACGGTGATTGGAAACGCGTTTCTGGAGTCATAAAAGACCAAAACGACGTGTCACGGTCCAATTAAGAGAAAACATGCTCTTAATGACCTAAAACCACAAAAAAAATGATAGGAATATTATTCATGACTTTCAGGAGTAGACGACACGTCCATCGGATGTGCAACACACGTGGTACGACCGAATGTGTCGTTTTTAGTAGTTAGGCGTGCTCTAAAAGGGCGCGTGGGGTGGTCAAAACCACCCGAACAACCTTAGAATGCCATGAAATCATACGACAACAACCGCGGTGGGAATTTTGAAATGGTCGGGCAGACGACACATCAATCAGTGGTGCCTTTAGACCGTGGTGACATCAAACACATTTCTGGAGTAATAAAAGACCAAAATGGCATGTCACTGTCGAATTTAGAAGAAATGTGCTCCAAATGACCTAAAACCACACGAAAAACGATAGGAATATTATTGGTGATATAAAGTAGGAGACGACACATCCATCAGATGTGTGGCGCGCGTGGTACGACCGAATGTGTCATTTTCAGCAGCACGTCGCACTCTAAAAGGGCGCATTGGGTGGTCCAAACAACCCGAATGACCTCATAATGCCATTAAATAATATGACAACAAATATAGTGTGAATTGTTAAATGGTCGGGTATACGACACATCAATCAGTTGTGTCGTTTGACAGTGGTGACTGGAAACACGTTTCCGGAGTCATAAAAGACTAAAACGGCGAGTCACGGTCAAATTCAGAGAAAACGTGCTCCCAGTGACCTGAAACCACATGAAAACGATAGGAATATTATTCGTGACATGAAGGAGGTGACGGAACGTCCATTAGACATGCGACGCGCACGGTAGGACCGAATGTGTCGTTTTCCGCAGTTTGGTGCTCTCTAAAAGGGCGCGTTGGGTTTTTAAAACCACTCGAACGACCTCAAAATTCCATAAAATCATACAACAACAACAACCATGATGTGAATAGTAAAATTATTAGGTAGACAGCATGTCAATCGGAGATGTTGTTTGACCGCGGTGACTGGAAACATGTTTCTAGACTCATAAAAGACCAAAATGGCGTGTCACAGTCGAATTCAGAGAAAACGTGCTTCGAATGACCTGAAACCTCATGAAAATGATAGGAATATTACCCATGACATGTAGGAGGAGACGACACATCCATCAGATGTTCGGCGCGCACAGTACGACCGGATGTGTCATTTTCAGTAGTTCGGCGCGCTATAAAAGGGCATGTTGGGTGGTCAAAACCACCCGAATGACCTCATAATTCCATGAAATTATACGAGAACAGCTGCATTGTTAATTGTAAAATGTTCGGGAAAACAAAAATTCAATCGGAGGCACCGTTTGACCGTGGTGACCAGAAACGTGTTTCCGGAGTCATAAAAGAACAAAACGGCGTGTCACAGTCGAATTCAGAGAAACTGGACTCTGAATGACCTGAAACCACATGAAAATGATAGGAATATTATTCATGACATGCAGGTGGAGACGAAACATCCATCGGACATGCGGTGCGCACGATACGACCAAATGTGTCATTTTCAGCAGTTCGTTATGCTCTAGAAGGGCACGTTGGGTGGTCAAAACCACCCAAACAACCTCGGAATGCCCTAAAATCATACGAAAAAAATTGCGGTGTGAATTTTTAAATATTAGGGTAGACGGTATGTCAATCGGGTGTGCCGTTTGACCGCGGTGACCAGAAACGCGTTTCTGGAGTCATAAAAGACCAAAACGGCGTGTCACGGTCGAATTCAGAGAAAACGTGCTCCAAATGACCAGAAACCACACAAAAATGATAGGAATATTAGTCGTGACATGCAAGTGAAGACAGAACATCCATTGGGCATGTGGTGCGCGTGGAAAATATTCCTTTTTAGACAATAAAACACTTTCAGAAACTAAAGCAAAGACTCCAAAACAAGAAATTTTTTTCAAAAATGATAACATTTCTTAAATTGGGGGTTTTAAATTATTATATCACCAATGAGATATCATATTTCATTTTATTATACGTATATAATAACTTAATAAATATGTCAAACTTACTTTTGTTTTGTTTAGTTTTTTTCTTTGTATCATATTGTAGGTTTCTAAAGCAGATGGATATGGATCGTTGAGGAACACATATCATTTATTGTTTATGATGATCTTGATGTTTATGCTGTTTGGATTTGTTATCCATTTTTTATGATTTATATGATGTTTTTTTATTCTGTTCCATGAGTTTTTTTTAAAAAATTTCCATTTTAGCGACCCCCATTGGCGGTCACTGTAGGCCGGCATTTTGGCCCGCTTCAGCAACCTCCACTGGCGGTCGCTATAGGCCGACATCTAGGCCAGCATTAGTGACCGCCAGTGGCAGTCGCTGTAGGCCGACATTCGGCCAGCTTCAGTGACCGCCAGGAGGTCGCTATAGACCGGCATTTTGGCTACCTTCAGTGACCTCCATTAGCGGACGATGTAGTCCAACAACATCTGGCCTAAAGCGACCGCCATTGGTGATTGCTATAAGCCAAATTTTTAGTAGTGAGAGGTGATCCCATTTTTCTTCCATGTTAGCATGGCTATGAGAAGAAGAAATAACCATTAGTGTGTGATGTTATTAATATATTCATGACTTATTTTATACCCCCTTAACTGATTTTATATGAAATGTGCATAATTTGTTTGAAATATTAATGATTTAATACTTAGTATAATTTTTGAGCATTTTTAGAAGTAGTCCAATTGAGTTAGTTTACAATATTATTTATAAATCTCACCCTACTGATTTAAATTTTGTTGTTATTATTGTTTATCATTCTTAATTCATTTTAAAACATTTCATTAGAAGGGATCATGGGCCAATTCTTCCATTTGAAGGATCACATGGACCACACAAGATGAAGCAAAGAATTTGTGAAGAAACTAGACCATCCATGATGACTGAGTTACTGGTATAAATCATGAAGCCCAAATTTTATTAAACTCTACCAAATTTTCATGATTTTCCAAAAAAATAAGGGATAAAAATTTCAGGGACCAATACTAAACACTATTGTCCCAATTGATTCATTTAAACTAAGTCCACATTTTTTGCCGGGAATTAAAATCTGTACATTTTTTATGACATGTCACCTAATCTAGACATCATTTTGAGATAATATTTTTCTATGTGAAATAGGAGATATAGGCAGCCGCCTTTGTTGAAGTCATCATTAGGTTTCGAAGGCATATTCCTATTCAAAAACCATTTCACATTTTAGACTTCAAAAAGACTGGATTGAAATGGACAGATTAAAATTGTTTAATAAACCGGCCATAACATTGGCTCCATACGTCCAACTGACTCCAAATTTTGAGAGAAGTCATCCAACTTTATTATCTAAAACTTCTAAGAAGGCGATATCTCGAGATTCAGATGTCTGAATAGACAACATGGCAATGAAAGTGGAGGGACATATTGGGAATGAAAACAGTCCACTTCCTTGGGCTATAAATGCATCCCCTCCTCTTTTTCAAAGGGGTTGGCATTTTAGAGAATAGGAGAACATATTGGAATGAACAAATACTTGAAAAAGGCTTTGGAGGACCTTCCATACTCATGTTTTTACATGATATACTTTTCATCCTATATTTGTTTCCTTTCACTTTTGTGTTGTTCTTCATTTGTAATCTTGTAAGCTTGTGTTTTGTAATTCTGTTTTAATGAAAGCTTATTCTCCAATATATATTATTCTAATCAACCTTTTGTATATTAATATTAATGTTCTTAAAATAGTTTAAATACAGTTTAATCCCCTTCCCTTCTTTTTCTTCCTTATTCAATCGAAAGTCTGTTTTTAATAATCATCATTGTTCGTGTGTGTGCATGTTCGACGTACCACTCTTTTTTTATTATCCCTTTCTTTTTTTTCCTTATTAATTTCTCATTAAAATCATTATAACCATATTACAAAACACCCAAATGGATATTTAAATCCATTATTAGGGTGATTCAAAATTTAGGGATGTTATGTGATTGAGAGTATTTTCTCGATAAATATTCTTCGAATTAACATTGTGTATATTGGACTTAACATGTCATGGATTAGTGACTTATTTTGTTTAACGCGTGGTTTCCATGGATTATTGGAACTATAAATACACGCCCATCAACAAGATCTGATTGATATTAGAACCTTATGTTATGTTAAGCCTTGCATTAAAGCCTTAACACTTCGGAATTCCAATCAACATTATCTTGTGAAGTGGGTGTTAATTTAATGCAATATAAAGAAAGTATTAATGATTTCACAAGATTAACTCCCTAATGATTAAATCAACCCAATAATTATCAATTACTTAAATCAATTATAGTGAATCATTCATTTCAATTAAAATCTAAAAACAAACCCCCCTAATAAAAATAAAATCAACTAAAAACAAACGACTATTACAAAGTATCATCGCTGAGGATTCGACCTGAGTGCAGCTATACACATTAGAAGAGCATTGAAACTGTGACCAGTCGATAGGCGACAATCAGCCATGCATTTCAAATGACACTGTTTCTTGGGATGGTGCTTTAATTAGTTATTAGTTTATCTTTATTGTAAAAAAAAACAACAAAATTTAAAAAAAAAAATTGAAAAAAACACAAAGAAAAACCCATCTTCTCATAAAAATAATAAACTGAAAAAATACAATGAAAAATCCATATTCTTATTTATTCAAAAATCTCTATGAATACCCCGTAGCCTTCCAAACAATCCCTCATGTTTTTTTGACCTCAAAATTGAGCGAACACTTCACCAACTTAGGAGGAACATAAGAGATAATCAAATAATTCAAGAACCAGTCCTTGTCCAACCAATTGAATTAGATGTGGCCAATACTAGAGAACAAACACTTAAAGAACTTTCTTCCCCTAATATGAATTAAAAACCTCTTAGTATTCAATATCCAAACATATAGGCTGGATTTTAACTCAAATCGGGTTTGATTCATCTTCTTCCTCATTTCCACGGGCTAGCCGGTGCGGATCCACATCTTCACCATAAAGACTTCCAAGTTGTGTGCTCTTCCATGAAGTTTCAAGGGGTTTCTGAGGAACCAATAAAACTTAGATAATTCCCTTTATCCCTAGATGAAACTACTATGTCATGGATTTACTACTTACCTCCTGGTTCCATAACCACATGGAATTACATGAAGCGACTCTACTTTGAGAAATTCTTCCCTACTTCTCGTACTGCTTCTATCCGAAAGAAAATAAGTGGTATCCATCAGTTCCCAAGTTAATCACCCCATTAATCCTGGGAGAGGTTCATAAAGCTTGTTCCAACCTACCCACACTACCAAATACCTAAAAAACACTTGATCCAATACTTTTATGAGGGGTTATTGGCTATGGTGAGAACTCTCATTAATGATGTAAGTAGCAGTGCTCTTTTTGATAAAACTCATGCAGCTACAAGAGATGTCATAAATAACATGGATGCAAACACACAAAAATTCCATACTCGAGCACATGCTCAAGTCAAAAAATCCCAGGATAATTAATCAATTGAGCCGAACAAAATGACCGAGTGGATGAGTGAACTTACAGGTCTTGTGCGACAACTTGTTGTTGCTACCAAATCCACAACATCATCTTCTCCACAATCAATGTTTCCTGGACCTGTCAAAACCCGTGGAATCTGCAACTCTTCATATATTCCAATAGAAATATGTTCACAACTTTAAGAAGATCAATCTAATTCATCTGGAACAATGGATTTCAATACAGCATATGCATAGCGGAACAACAACCCTCAACTATCAGGTATGTTTTTTAGAAAATTCAACCAACCTCATTCTAAGCCCTTCTCTTCTTTCTATAACCAAGGACATAGGTATGGTAATCCCATACCTCATCCTCCTCAATTCCATTCTCAAAATCCAAACCAATTCTAATATGGTCAAGGTGTTAGTAACTTCCATCAACCTTATCCTTTTCTTTCTCAACCTCAAAGGAAAAATCCTCCTCCTGGATTGCATTATCCTAGTGAGCCTTCCCAATTCCAAAACCAATACAATCTCTTTCCCAAGAAACAAAATCACGGTAATCCCAATTCGGGACAAGCCATTTATTCTAAGAAACCATGGGAAAGTGTTGTAGAAGGTCTTGCCACTTTCACCCACTCTATCCTCAAGAACATTGAATCCCAAATTGGTCAACTTGCAGCCCACCGTAGTTAGTACCAACCATCCAATTCTTCCCAACTTCCATCGCAACCATTAAGAAACCCCAATGGTAATGTAGGTGAAATTTCACTTAGATTGGTAAATCAAATTTCTATGCCTCAAGATAAGTCCTCCAACCCTCCTTTAAATGTTGACCTAGAAAATGAAAATAGAAAGAAACATGAAAAGGAATCTGAATCCATTCCCTCACCTCCAACCATTCCAATTAGGAATCCAATTACATTTCCACAAGCTGTCTCTAAGCCAAAGAATCTATTTGAACCTAATCCTGAAATGTTTGACATGTTTAGATGTGTTGACGTCAACATTCCTCTCTTAGAATCCATAAAACAAATTCCTAAGTATGCCATGTTTCTCAAGGAATTGTGCACCCACAAGAGTCAACTTAAGGCCTTTGAAAATGTTTCCACCAAGCAGTTTATTCCCATAAAGTGAAAAGATCCAGGGACCTTTACGGTTCCATGCAAAATGAGATGTTCTATCTTCGATGATGTACTCATAGACTTAGAAGCCTCAATTAATTTCATGCCCAAATCCATCTTATCTAACCTTGGTCTAGGTCCCTTACATCGAACGGGTGTTTTCATTCAGTTATCCAATCGAAGCACTGCTATTACTGAGGGAATAATCAAGGATGTCTTTGTCTGAGTCAATGATCTTATCTTCCATGTTGATTTCTATTTCCTTGGCATGGAAGGTGAGATGAACTCTTCTTGATCTCCCCTAATTCTAGGAAGATAATTCCTCATGACTGCAAGAACCAAGATTGATGTCCATTCAGGCATCATATCAATGGAATTCGGTGACAAACTGGTCAAGTTCAACATTTTCCAACCCATGCAATACCCATCTGAGGATCACTTTGCATTCTCAATCCATGCTTCGGAGGACACTTCTTAGAGTCAATCAAACCCCAATCCACCATGTTCTTCTTGTTTTAATGACAAAGTATCTTGTGAAATGTACACCATGATTAACCAAGTCATAAATAGTGAAGTTGATTTGGACCTATAATTCATAAACTCCATCAGTATAGAGTAACTTTAAAACTCTCTTGAATCCCACATCAACTCTGATCTCTACTGCTCTACCTTGGATATTATTAAATAAAATGATTTTGAAGCAACTAATGTCCCATCATCCATTCCTGAGTTTTCTATCCCACAAATGAAAGATGAGAATAATCTAAAACCTCTTCCTAAACATCTGAAATATGCATTCATTTTTCATGATCACTCAAATCCTGTCATTATCTATGCTTCACTTACTGAAACTGAAGAGTCCAAACTTGTTCAGGTGTTAGAGGAAAACAAAAAGGCCATAGGATGGATTCTAGATGACATACCAAGAATAAACCCTGCCCTTTGAATGCATCACATCCATCACGAGGAATCATCCAAACCAATTAGACAACCACAAAGAAGACTCAATCCATTCATACTTGAGGTAGTTAGGGAAGAGATCACCAAGCTTCTTCAAGCTGGTATTATCTACCAAATTATTGATAGTGAATGGGTTAGTCCAATTCAAGTTGTATTTAAGAAGGGTGGGATAACTGTTTTCACAAATGAACATGGGGAGGTAGTCAAAACTCGAGTGAAGAACAAATGGCGTGTGTGCATGGACTATAGGAAATTGAATGTTGAAACAAGAAAATATCACTACCTTCTTCCATTCCTTGATCAAATGATGGAACAATTAGCTAGAAAGTGACACTATTGCATTCTTAATGGATACACCAGCTACTTAAAAATCCCAATCGCACCTCAGGACCAAGAAAAGACTACTTTCACATGCCCGTTTGGAACATATGCATCTAGAAGAATGCCTTTTGGCCTTTGAAATTCTCCTGTAACATTCAAGAGGTGTATGATGAGTATCTTTTCTGAATTCATTGAACACTGCATGGATGACTTCACCATTTATGGTGAGTCATTTGAATCTTGTTTTAATTCACTCTTTCTAGTCCTCTAAACGTTTGTCAAGTGCAACCTTGTGTTAAATTTTGAAAAATGTCACATCATGGTTACAAATGGGATTGTTCTGGGGCACATAGTCTCAAAAGATGGTATTGAAGTCGATCCTACCAAAATTGAAGTGATCCAATCACTTCCTCATCCCAATTCTATTCGAGACATCTGTTCATTTCTCAGTCATTCTAGTTTCTATCAAAGATTCATCTGTAACGTCAGTAAAATTTCCCTCCCACTAACTCAGTTCCTCCAAAATGATGTTACTTTCTATTTCGATGAGGTTTGCAAGAGTACCTTCATTGATCTCAAAACTGCTCTTACATCTGCCCCGATAATCCAACCCCCAGATTTGTCCTTACCTTTTCTGTTGATGTGTGATGCTTCTAATAGAGCAATTGGTGATGTTCATGGTCAAAGAAGAGAAATGATTCCTCATGTCATCTATTATGCCTAAAAAACATTCGATGAAACTCAATCACAATACATTGTCACTGAAAAGGAACTTTTAGCAGTGGTTTTTTTCCTTAGATAAATTTCGGCCCTATCTCTTAGGTGCCAAAATCATCATCTTCATAGACCATTATGCTATAAAGTTCTTACTCAAGAAAAGTGATTACAAACCAAGGATAATAAGATGGATCCTAATGCTCCACAATTTTGACCTTGAAATCAAATATAGACTAGGAAAATAAAACGTGGTGGCAGATCACTTGAGTATAATTTCTAAATCTTCTCATTCTGAAATCATCAATCCTGAATTCCCCACTGTGCACCTTTCATCTGTCACTCCAAAAATACCATGGTATGACCCAATTGTAAATTACTTGGTTTCTGGTGTTTTTGCTGAAATATTTTCAAAAGAACAAAAAAAGAAGTTGAAAAGTGATTCAAAGTACTATTTTTGGGAAGAAAATAAACTTTTTAAAATTGGGCTGACATGGTAATAAGAAGATGTGTCGAAAAAAATGAACATTCTTCCATATTAGAATTTTGTCACTCAATGCCTGGTGGTGGACACTTTGGGCCACAAAGGACCTCCCAAAAGGTCCTATACTCTGGATTCTTCTGGCCTTTACACTTCAAGGACTCACATGAGTTCTGTAAATCATGTCCCACATGCCCAAAGTTTGGCACAATTTCAAAGAGAAATTAATTTTCCCAATAGCCTTTAATTTTCTATGAGTTCTTGGATGTTTGGGGTATCGATTTCATGGGAACATTCCCCCTCAAAATGTATTCTCATACATTATTCTTGTAGATGATTATGTTTCTAGGTGGGTCGAGGCCAAACCAACGAGAAAGAATGAATCACATATTGTTAGTGAGATTCTAAAGACAAACATCTTCCACAGATTTGGCATGCCTCGTGCCTTGATCAGTTACTTAGGATCCCATTTTTGTAATAAAACCATGGAATCTCTTTTGAAAAATAATTGGGTTATACATAAAAATTCAACTGCATATCACCCTCAAACAAATGGAATGGCTGAACTTTCTAATATAGAATTGAAAAAAGTGCTTGAGATAATTGTAAAACCTATTAGAAATGACTGTCTTGAATGTCTTGGTGAAGAACTTTGAGCTTATTGAACTGCCTATAAAACATCCATTGGGATTTCTCCTTTTAGGCTAGTTTTTGGTAAAACTTTTCATTAGCCAGTTGAAATCCAACATAAGTCATTTTGGGCAGTGAAAACATGTAATTTTGATCTTGAAAAATACAGTAAAAACTTATTGTTTCAATTAGCAAAACTGGATGTTCTTCAACTTGATTATTATTAGAATTCTAATCTCTACAAAGAAAAATCCAAGGCACTACATAAGAAACACATCCCGAGAAAGGTATTCCATGAAGGTGATAAAGTAATTCTCTTTAATTCTCTATTTCAGCTTCACCCAGGTAAGCTTAATTCTCATTGGGAATGTACTTCTGTTATTAATAATGTTTACCCATTTGGTGCAGTGAAAGTCCAAGACCCCTCTTCCAAAAATACATTCACGGTTAATGGACATCGGTTAAATCATCCCCATGAGAGGACGCACAATCCTGGATCAACATCGAATTCCAATGAATCTCAAACTTCTCTAGTCTACATACCACTAGATGGAGATGGCATCCCACCAAATCCAAACTTGGGGGAACCTCTTTCACTTTAACTGTCTCTCTATATCTTCCTCTCTGTACCTCTTTCTTCTTCTTCTTCTCCCTTTCATTTTTTACCACTTTCTTTTTCAAATATTTTCTTCTCCACTTTCTCATTTTGTGGGTGTGTATTTTAAAAAACACTAAAAGAAAAAAATATAAAAAAATGTAAAAAAACCAAAAGAGTCATACTTACTCACCATAAATTTTTAAATTTTGTCCAACCATTTTGGGGATTCAAAAGACATGGTTTCATCTCAAAAATTTTGTTATTTCATCATATATTTGGATATTGAATTTTGTTTCAAGAATGATACATTTTGAATGATCAATTTTTTATTTGGAAAATCCTTTTCCCAAACTATGAGGAACAATATTTTCTTTCATGCCAACAACACCTATGGCCATCTTTTCCAAATGTGTGTTTTCACCCCCATTTGTGAGTCTTGATTTTGTGGACCTTCGAGATGAATTTACTACTTTAGTGTGCATTAATATGATATAGGCATTTTTTAACCACATGAGAATCACAATAGCCAAATAGCCTCCCATTTTCCTTAAATTTTCCCTCCTTTTGAAAGCCCTTCGATCCTAGGAATACCTTTTAATTAATATCCACATTACAAGACCAATACCCTTTCCCACTAAATATCAACATAGATTTTCATTGCATAATTTTTTTGAAATTAGAGTGTGGGGGGGGGATGGATTTCATTTTGGGTACCCTTTGTTGATTTAATCGTGTCATTTTATGCTTGAAGGAAATTATCCATTTTAGTGTGGGGGAGAGGATGTCACTCAGTGTGTTATGGGGAATGCAATGTACTTTCATTTATTTAATTTTGTAAATGTTATTAACAAGTGTTCACAAAAAAATCAAAAAAAAAATCAAAAAACAAAAGAACAAAAAAAATTTGGGTTGTTTCTTGGGTAGGTCAAAAATAACTTTTCCTCAACCTTTGATCTTGTTATAAATATTAAAATTAGTATCATTAGGAGATCAATAATGGGTTGGGATATGAGTGTGATATTTTTTCCAAGTTTAACTTTCAAAAAAATAGAAAAAAAAGAAAAAAGAACACTTGCATTATATTCTTATGTCATTGGGAGAAGTTTTGTGGTTTGTAAAGATTTCTTCTTCTCATACCCTTCAAATTTTCATCCTCTATTGTGTCTTTATTTACACAATCATTCCCTTGTAAAATATGTGTTTTCATTTCCTTCTATGTTTTATTTCAAAAAAAATGTGCATTGCTTTTATTATGTTAGTGTTTTACCCCTCTTCTTCTCTCTCTTGGAAATTATATTCCTACTATCCCATATCCACAGAAAAACCCCTTAAAAATACCTCTTGATACTTGTGCACTTTGGATAGGGATTGGAAGCTGAGATCTCTTTCAAACTCTAAGATTTTCACTTTTGGTTGGGGAAAGAGTGAACCTCCACAAATGAATTTTATCATCTTGAGAGGTGTGAGTATTGAGTGTCCACATTTTCCATTTTTAAATTTGATCACAAAAAGATTAATTAGTTTTAGGAAATTTTTTCTGTAACGACTTGTGGTGGAATTCAAAATGGATGAGTGAAATACTCTAAACCTCCCCTGATTGGAGAAAAAAAATTAATATCTGTTGGTGAGTGAAAATGATTTTGTTATATTTCTATATTTGTTGCACATGAGGAAATTCACAAGACTGTGTGTGGGGGGTTTGATGTTATTAATATTTTCATGAATTATTATATACCCCCTTTACTGATTTTATATGAAATGTGCATAATTTGTGTGAAATATTAATGTTTTAAAACGAAGTATAATTTTTGAGCATTTTTAGAAGTAGTCAAATTTAGTCGTTTTAGTATTTTATTAATAACTCTCACCCTAATGAATAAAATTATGTTTTTCTTGTTTTTTAGTATTCTAAATTCAATTTAAAACATTTCATTAGAAGGGATAATGAGCGAATTCTGCCATTTGAAGGATCACATGCACCACACAAGATGAACCAAAGAATTTGTGATGAAACTGGACCAGCCATGATGATTGAGTTACTTGTATAAATTCCAAAGACCAAATTTCATCAAACTCTACCATATGTTCTTTATTATCTCATATAATCATGGAAAAAAAATTCAGGGCCCAATATCAAACACTATGGGCCCAACTGATTTATTTAAACTCTGTCTGCATTTTTGGCCGGGAATTAAAATCAGTACAATGTTGATTATATGGCTATTGATCTAGACATCATTTTGAGATGATATTTTTTGGTGTAAAATTGGAGATATAGGAGGCCGAATTTTTTGAAGACATCATTCGGTTTTGAAGGCATATTCCTATTCAAGAACCCATTCACAATTTGGACTTCAAAAAGACTGGATTGAAATGGAAAGATTAAAATTGTTTAATAATCCATCCATAACTTTAGTTCCATAGGTCCAAATGACTCCAAATTTTGAGCGAGTTCGTCCAAATTTAGTATCTACAACTTTGAAGAAGTCGATATGTCGATATTTGGCTATCTTAATAGCCAACATGATGATGCAAGTGGAGTGACAGATTGGGAATGAAAACAATCCACTCCCTTAGGCTATAAATGCATCCCCCTCCTCTCTTTCAAAGGGGTTGGAATTTTAGAAGACAAGAGAATATATTAGCATGATCAAAGCCTTGAAAAAGCCTTGGGAGGACCTTATATACTCAAGTATTCAATTAAGATACCCTTCATCCTCTCTTTGTTTCCTTTCACTTTTGTGTTGTTCTTCGTTTGTAATCTTATAAGTTTGTGTTTTTTAATTCTTTTTTAATGAAAGTTTATTATTCAATATCTATTATTCTCATCAAACTTCTATAGATTAATATTAATGTTTTAAAATATTTTAAATATAGTTGAATCACCTTCCCTTATTTTTCTTTATCATTTAATCGAAAGTCTCTTTTTAATAATCATCATTGTTCGTGTGTGTGTGTGTTTGACGCACCACTCTTTTTTTTCTTATCCCTTTCTTTTTCTTCTCTTCATAAATTTTCATCATAATCATTATAACCAGATTATTAAACACCCAAATGGATGAGTAAATCCATTATTATGGTGAGTAAAAATATAGGGATGTTAAGTGATTGAGAGTATTTTCTCGATGAATATTCTTTGAATTAACATTGTGTATATTGGACTTAACATGTCATGGATTAATGACTTGTTTTGTTTAACGTGTGGTTTCCATGGATGATTTTAACCATAAATACACCATCATCAACAATCTCTGATCGAGATTAGAACCTTAAGTTATGTTAAGGATTGTATTAAATCCTTAACACTTAGGAATTCCAATCAACATTATCTTGTGAAGTTGGTGTTAATTTAATGCAATATAATGCAAGGCTCAATGGTTTCACAAGATTAACTCCATAATGATGAACTCAACCCAATATTTATCAATTTGTTAAGTCAATTATAGTAAATAAATCATTTCAATTAAGCTCTGCAAACAAACCCCTAATCAAAATCAATCAACTAAAAACAAATAACTATTACAAAGTATCATCGCTGAGGATTCGACCCGAGTGCTGCTATACACATTAGAAGAGTACTGGAACCTTGACTGGTTGATAAAAAACAACCGTCTATGCATTTCAAATGGAACCATTTCTGGGGATGGTGCTTTAATTAGTTATTAGTTTCTGGTTATTGTAAAAAAACAAAATTTAAAAAAATGAAAAAAAACACAAAGAAAAAACCATCTTATCATAAAAATCAAAAACTGAAAAAATAAAAAGAAAAACTCATCTTCCTCTTTCTTCAAAAATCTCTCTTAATGCCTCATATACTTCCAAAAAATCCCATGAATTAATTTGACCTTGAAATTGAGCGAACACTTCGCCAACATAGGAGGAACATAAGAGATAATCAAATTATTCATGAACCAGTCCTTGTATAACCAATTGAATTAGATATGGCCAATCATAGAGAACAAAATCATAAAGAACTTGTTTCCCCTGATATGAATTACCAAACTCTTGGTATTAAATATCCAAACATATATGCTGACTTTGAACTCAAATCGGGTTTGATTCATCTTCTTCATCATTTCCACGGGCTAGCCGGTGAGGATCCACATCTTTACCTTAATGAGTTCCAAGTGGTGTGCTCTACCATGAAGCCTTAAGGGGATTCTGAGTAACAAATAAAACATTGATCATTCCTTTTATCCATATCTGACACTCCTAAGTCATGGCATTACTAACTACCCCCTGGTTCCATAATGACAAGGAATGACATGAAGCTACTCTTCTTAGAGACATTTTTTCCTACTGCTCATACTTCTTCAATCTTAACGGAAATAAGTGGTATCCATCATTTCCCAAGTGAATCATTCCATGAATACTGGGAGAGGATTAAAAATCTTGTTTCAATATGCCCACACCACCAAATACCTGACCAACTCTTGATCCAATACTTCTATGAGGGGTTATTGGCTATGGATATAACTCTCATTGATGCTACAAGTGGAGGTGATCTTGTTGATAAAACTCCTACAGCTGCTAGAGATCTCATAAGAAACATGGATGCAAACACACAACAATTCCATACTCGAGCACATGCTCAAGTCAAACATTCCCACGAAAATCAATCAATTGAGCCAAACAAGATGACTGAGTGGATGAGTGAACATACAGGTCTTGTGCGACAACTAGTTGTGGCTACCAAATCCACAACCTCATCTTCCCTGCAAACAATGTTTCTTGGACCAGTCAAAAACTGTGGAATCTGCAACTCTTCATCTCATCCAACTGACAAATCATTACAACTTCAAGAGGATCAATCTGATTTATCTGGACCAATAGGGCTCAATGCAGCATCTGCTCAGCGGAACACCAACCCTCAACTATCAGGTCAGTTTGATAGAAACTTCAACCAACCTCAATCTGAGCCCTTCTCTTCTTTCTATAACCAAGGCCATAGGTATGGAAATCCCATATCTCATCCTCCTCAATTACATCCTCATATCCCAAACCAATTCCAATATGGTCAAGGTTTTGGTAACATCCAATAACCTTATCCTTTTCTTCCTCAAACTCAAAGTAACTATCCACCTCGTGGATTCCATTATCCTAGTGAGCCTTCCCAATTCCAAAACCAATACAATCACTTTCCCATAAACCAAAATCAATGTTATACCAATTCGGGAAAAGCATATTCTTCTATGAAACCATGGGAAAGTGAAGTGGAAGATCCTGCCTCTTTCACCCATTGTATCCTCAAGAACATTAAAACCCAAATTGGTCAACTTACATCCCACCTTAGTCAGCAGAAACCATCCAATTATTCCCAACATCCAACTCAACCATTATCCAAATTTAAGGGTAATTTAAGTGAAATTGAACTTAGATCGTGAATGTAAATTGATATGCATCAATATAAGTCCTCCAACCCTCCTTTGAATGTTGAACTAGAAAATGAAAATAAACGGAAACATGAAAAGGAATATGAATCCATTACCTCACCATATTCCATTCCACTTAGGAATCCAATTACTTTTCCACAAGCTGTCTCTAAGGCAAAGAATTCATTTGAACCTAATCCTAAAATGCTTGACAGGTTTAGACTTGTTGAAGTCTACATTACTCTCTTAGATTCCATAAAACAAATTCCTAAGTATGCCAATTTTCTCAAGGAATTATGCACCCACAAGAGAGATCTTAGGACCTTTGAAAATGTTTTGACCCAGTAGTATATTCCCATAAAGTGAAAAGATCCAGGGACCTTTACGGTTCCATGCCAAATTGGAAGTTCTAACTTCAATGATGCACTCGTAGACTTAGGAGCCTCAATCAATGTCATTCCAAAATCCATATTCTCTAACCTTGGTCTAGGTCCCTTACATCTAACAGGTGTTTTCATTCAGTTATCCAATCGAAGCACTGATAGTCCTGGGGGAATAATTGAGGATGTCCTTGTCCGAGTCAATGATCTTCTCTTCCCTGCTGATTTCTATTTCCTTGACATGAAAGGTGATACAAACTCTTCTCGATCTCCCCTAATTCTAGGAAGACCATTCCTCCTGACTACGAGAACCAAGATTGATGTCCATTCATGCATCTTATCGATGGAATTTGGTGACCAACTGGTCAAGTTCAACATTTTCCAAGCCATGCGATACCCATCAGAGGATCACTCTGCATTCTCAATCCATGCTTCTAAAGACACTTCTAAGAATCAATCAAACCCCAATTCACCATGTTCTTCATGTTCTAATGAAAAAGGATCTGGTGAAATCTGCACCATGATTAACCAAGTCATAAATGGTAAAGTTGATGTGGACCTCTCTTTCATAGACTCCATCAATCTAGAGGAACTTGAAAAATATCTTGAATCCCGCATCAACTCTAATCTCTACATCTCCCCTTGGATAGTATTAACGAAAATGAATTTGAAGAAACTGAAGTCCCATCTTCCATTCTTGAGTTGTCTAACCCAAAAAATGAATGATGAGACAGATCTAAAACCTCTTCTTGAAGACCTAAAATATGCTTTACTTTTCCGCAATCACTCATATCCTTTCATTATCTCTACTTCACTTTCTGAAACCGAAGAGTCCAAACTTGTTCAGGTGTTTGAGGAAAACAAAAAGGCCATAGGATGGATGCTAGATGGCATACTAGGAATCAACCCTACCCTTTTCATTCATCACATCCATCTTGAGGAATCATCCAAACCAATTAGACAACCACAAAGAAGACTCAATCCACTCATACATGAGGTAGTTAGGGAAGATATCACCACACTTCATCAAGCTGGTATTATCTACCCAATTTCTGATAGTGAATGGGTTAGTCCAATTTATGTTGTACCTAAGTAGGGTGGGATAACTATTGTCACAAATGAACATGGGGAGGTAGTCACAACTCGAGTGAAGAACAAATGGAATGTGTGCATAGACTATAGGAAATTGAATGTTGAAACAATAAATTATCACTACCCTCTACCATTCCTTTATCAAATGATGGAACTATTAGCTTGAAAGTCACACTATTGCTTTCTTGAGGGATACACGGGCTACTTCCAAATCCCAATCGCACCTCAGGACCAATAAAAGACTACTTTCACATGCCCCTTTGGAACATATGCATAAAGAAGAATGCCTTTTTGCCTTTTCAATGCTCCTTCAACATTCTAGAGGTGTATGATGAGTATCTTTTCCGAATTCACTGAAAACTGCATGGAAGTATTCATGGATGACTTCACCATTAATGGCGAGTCATTTGAATCTTGTTTGAATTCACTCTCTCTAGTTCTCCAAAAGTTTTTCAAGGGTAACCTTGTGTTAAATTTTGAAAAATGTCACTTCATGGTTACAAATGGGATTGTTCTAGGGCACATAGTTTCAAAATATGGTATTGAAGTTAATCGTACCAAAATTTAAGTGATCCAATCACTTCTTCATCCCACTTCTATTCAAGACATTCGTTCATTTCTCAGTCATACCAGTTTATATCAGAGATTCATCCATTACTTCACTAAAATTTCCCCACACTCACTCGTTTGATCAAAAATGATGTCACCTTCTATTTCGATGAGGTTTGCAAGATATCCTTCATTGAAAAAAAAAATTCTCTTACATGTACCCCAATAATCCAACCCCCAGATTTTTCCTCACCCTTTAAGTTGATGTGTGAAGCTTCTGATAGAGCCTTTGGAGCTGTTCTTGGTCAATGAAGAGAAAATATTCCTCATGTCATCAATTATGCCTAAAAAATATTAGATGAAACTCAATCTCACTACACTGTCACTGAAAAAGAACTTTTAGTAATGGTTTTGGCTTAGATAAATTCCGGCCCTATCTCTTAGGTGCCAAAATCATCATCTTTACAGACCATTATGCTATAAAGTTTGTACTTATGAAAATTGATTCCAAACCGAGTATAATAAGATGGATCCTAATGCTTCACGAGATTGACCTTGAAATCAACGATAGACCTGGAAAAGAAAACCCGGTGGCTGATCACTTGAGTAGAATATCTAATTCTTCTCACTATGAAATAATCGATCCTGAATTCCCCACTGATAACCATTCATCTCTAACTCCAAAAATACCACGGTATGCCCCAATTGTAAAATACTTGGTTTTTGATGTTTTCTGGAATTTTTTTCTAAAGAACAAAAAAAGTTGAAAAGTGATTCAAAATACTATTTTTGGGAAGAAAACAAACTTTGGAAAACTGGGGATGACATGGTAATAAAGTGATGTGTCAATGTAAATGAACATTCTTCCATAGTAGAATTATTTCACTCAATGCCTAGTGGTGGCCACTTTGGACCACAAAGGACCTCCCGAAAGGTCCTAGACTTGGGATTCTTATGGGCTTCACACTTCAAGGACTCACATGATTTCTGTCAATCATGTCCCACCTACCAAAAGTTTGGTACAATTTTAAAGAGAAATGAAATGATCCAAAAGCCTTTAATTTTCTGTGAGATATTTGATGTTTGGGGTATTGATTTCAAGGGACCATTCCCCCCTTCCAATGTATTCTCATACATTCTTCTTAAATATTATTATGTTTCTAGGTGGGTCGAGGCCAAACCCACCAGAAATGATGATTCACATATTATTAGTGAGTTCTTAATGACAGAAATCTTCCACAGAGTTGACATGCCTCGTGGCTTGATCAGTGACATAGGAACCCATTTTAGTAATAGAACCATGGAATATATTTTGAAAAATAATGGGGTTATATATAAAACATCAACTGTATATCACCCCCAAACAAATGGAATGACTGAACATTCTAATAGTGAAGTGAAAATAGTGCTTGAGAGAATTGTAAAACCCAATAGAAATGACTGGCTTGAAAGAATTGGTGAAGCGCATTGGGCTTATTGAACTGCTTATAAAACACTCATTGGGATGTCTCCTTTTAGGCTATTTTTTTTAATCATGTCATTTTCTAGTTGAAATCCAACATAAGTCATTTTGGGCCGTGAAAACATGTAATTTTGATCATGAAAAATCCGGTGAAGAAATATTGTTTCAATTAGCAGAACTGGAGGAGCTTCAACTTGATTCTTACAAGAATTATAATCTCTAAAAAGAAAAATCCAAGGCACTCCATGAAAAACACATCCTGAGAAAGGTATTCCATGAAGATGATAAGGTAATTCTCTTTAATTCTCGATTTTAGCTTCGCCCAGGTAAGCATAATTCTCGTCGGAAAGGTCCTTTTTTTACTACATATGTTTACCCGTTTGGTGTAGTGCAAGTCCAAGACCCCTCTTTGAAAAAGACATTCATGGTTAATGGACATTGGTTAAAGCATCACCATAAGAGAACGCACAATCCTGGATCAACATTGAATTCCACTGAATCCCAAACTTCTCCAGTCGACCTACCACTAGATGGAGATGGCAACCTGCCAAATCCAAACTAGGAGGAACCTTTTTCCCTATAAATCTCTCTTTATCTCTTCCTCTCTCTACCGCTTTCTACTTCTTCTTCTCTCTTTCATTTTTTTACCACTTTATTTTTCAAACCCTTTCTTTTTCCCTTTCTCTTTTGTCTGGGTGTGTATTTTAATGAACACTAAAAGAAAAAAAATAAAAAAATGTAAAAAAAACCAAAAGAGTCATACTTACTCACCATCAATTTTCAAATTTTATCCAACCTTTTTGGGGATTCAAAAGACATGGTTTCATCACAAAATTTTTGTGTTTTCATCATATATTTGGATAACGAATTTTGTTTCATGAATAATACATTTTGAAAGCTCAATTTTTGATTTGGAAAATTATTTTTCCAAACCGGGAGGAACAACATTTGGTTTCATCCAAAGGCCACCTATGGCCATCTTTTGCAAATGTTTCATTTCACCCGTATTTAGGAGTCTTGAGTTTGTGGACCTTTGAGCTGAATTTCCTACTTTAGTTTACATTAATATGATAGAGGCATTTTTTTGAACCACATGATAATCACAATAACCAAATAGCCTTCTATTTTTCTTAAATTAATCCTCCTTTTGAAATCCCCTTTGAGCCTATGAAAACCTTTTTTTGATATCCACATTACAAGCCCAATACCTTTTCCCACCCAATATCAACATGGATTTTCATTGCATAATTTTTTTGAAATTTAAGTGTGGGGGGATGGATTTCATTATGGGTACCCGTTGTTGATTTCACCATGTTATTCTATGCTTGAGGGAAAGTATCCATTTCAGTGTGGGGTAGAGGTTGTCACTCAGTGTGTATTGGGGAATGTATTGTAATTTAATTTATGTAATTTGGTAAATGTTATTAACAAGTGTTCACAAAAAAATAAAAAAAAAAAGAAAACAATTTGGGTTGTATCTTGGGTAGGTCAGAAATAACGCTTCTTCAACCATTAATATTGTTATAACTACTACAATTATTGTCATGAGGAGATCAATCATGGGTTGTGATATGAGTGTGAGATCTTTTCTAAGTTAAACTTTCAAAAAAAGAAAAAAAAGAAAAAAAGAACACTTGCATTATATTCTTATGTCATTGAGAGAAGTTTTGTGGTTTGTAAATATTTCATCTTCTCATCCCCTTCAAAATTTCATCCTTTATTGTTTATTTTTTCACACAATCATTCGTTTGTAAAATATTTGTTTTCATTTCCTTCCATGTTTTATTTTGAAACAATGTGCATTGATTTTTCTATGTTTGTGTTTTACCCCACTTCTTCTCTCTCTTGGACATTATATTCCTACCATCCCATAGCCATAGAAAACCCCCTTAAAAATACGTCTTGATACTTTTTCACTTTGGATAGGTATTGGAAGCTGAGAGCTCTTTCAAACTCTAAGATTTTCACTTTTTGTGGGTGAAAGAGTGAACCTCTACAAATGAATTTTATCATCTCGAAAGGTGTGAGTTTTGAGTGTACACATTTTCCATTTCTAAATTTGAGAATGAAAAAATGAATTAGTTTTGGGACATTGTTTCTGTAAAAACATTTGGTGGAATTCAAAATGGATGAGTGAAATAGTCTAAACCTCCCCTAATTAGAGAAAACAAAATTTTAATATCTGTTGGTGAGTGAAAATGATTTTGTTATGTTTTTATATTTGTTTCACATGATAACATGCACAAGACTAAGTGTGATGGAGTTGATGTTATTAATATTTTAATGATTTATTATATACCCCTTTACTGATTTTATATAAAATGTGCATAATTTTTGTGAAATATTAATGTTTTAATACTAAGTATAATTTTTGAGCATTTTTAGAAGTAGTCCAATTGAGTCAGTTTACCATTTTATTTATAACATTCACTCTACTGATTAAAATTTCGTGGTTCTTGTTTTTTAGGATTCCAAATTCAATTTAAAGAATTTAATTAGATGGATCATGTGCCAATTCTTCCATTTGAAGGATCACATGGACCACACAAAATGAACCAATGAATTTGTGATGAAACTGGACCAGCCATGATGATTGAGTTACTGGTCTAAATCCCGAAACCCAAATATTATAAAACTCTACCATATGTTCTTGATTATCCAAAATAATCATGGATAAAAATTTCAGCTCCCAATACAAAATACAAAAGGCCCAACTGATTCATTTAATCTCAGCCCACATTTTTGTCTGGGAATTAAAATCAGTATAGTGTTAATGACATGGCTCTTGATCTAGACATCCTTTTGAGCTGATATGTTTCATTTTAATATAGGGGATATAAGTGGCCAATTTTGTTGATGATATCATTCGGTTTTGAATACATCTTTGTTTTCAAAAACCCTTTAACATTTTGACCATCAAAAAGACGGGATTGAAATGGAGAGATTGACATTTTTTAATATACTGGCCATAACTTTTGCTCCATAGGTCCAACGAACTACAAATTTTTAGAGAGGTTGGGAAACATTATTAGATACAACTTTGAAGAAAGCGATATCTCGAGATTCGGCTGTTTGAATAGCCAACAAGGCGATGATAGTGGAGGGAAAGATAGTGAATGAAAACAATCCACTTCCTTGGGCTATAAATGCATCCCCACCTCTATTTAAAAGGGGTTGGAATTTTATAAGATAGAAGCACATATTGGAACGACCAAATCCTTTAAAATGTCTTGGGAGGACCTTCCATACTCATGTTTTCACTTGAGGTACCCTTAATCCTCTCTTTGTTTCCTTTTACTTTTGTGTTGTTCTTTGTTTGTAATCTTTTATGTTTGTGTTTTGTAATTCTGTTTTAATGAAAGATTATTCTTCAATATCTCTTATTCTAATCCAAATTATGTAGATTAATATTAATTTTTTTAAAATAGTTTAAATATAGTTGAATCCCCTTCCCTTCTTTTTCTTCCTCATTCAATCAAAAGTCTGTTTTTAATAATCATCATTGTTTGTGTGTGTGTGTGTTTGACGCACCACTCTTTTTTTTCTTACCCCTCTATTTTTATTCTCTTCATAATTAATCATCATAATCATTATAACCAGATAATTAAACACCAAAAGGGCTGATTAAATCTATTATTGGTGTGAGTCAATATTTAGGGATGTAAAGTGATTGAGAGTATTCGCTCGATGAATATTCGTTGAATTAACTTTGTGTATGTTTAGCATAACATGTCATGGATTAATGACTTATTTTTTTAACGTGTGGTTTCCATGGATTATTGGAACCATAATAACACCACCATAAAAAAGATCTGATTGATATTATAACCTTATGTTATGTTAAGGCTTGGATTAAAGCCTTAACACATAGGAATTACAATCAACATTATCTTGTGAAGTGGGTGTTAACTTAAGGCAATATAAAGCAAGGATTAATGTTTTCACAAGATTATCCCCCTAATGATGAACTCACCACAATATTTATCAATTTGTTAAAAAAATGATAGTCAATCAATCAATTCAATTAATCTCTCAAAACTAACCCCCAAATCAAAATAGAATCAACTAGAATCAAACAACTATTATAAAGTATCATCGCCGGGGATTCGACCCGAGTGGTGCTGTACACATTAGCAGAGCACCGAAACCTTGACTAGTCAATAAGTGACAATCTTCCATGCGTTTCATCATGTCTATGGGAATAAGCATGAGGAAAAACAACACAATAGGCAGTATTGTCCAAGGGTCATTGATGTTACTTTGTGTGAACCTAAAAGCTCGCATGGGAAAAGGAGTTTCAGAGCAAAAGGGTTCATAGGAAACCTTGTGAAGATCTAGTGATCCCTGAAGTGGATGGGCTTCATGAAGGAATGTGCTTCATGAAGTGCAGTTTCCCTGGATTATAATTCGGAATAAGTGCATATGGGAGGAGCTTCGCGAAGTGGAAAGTCATTCGCGAAGAAATTCCCCGTAAAGTAGGGGTGCCTGAAAAAGCAAGGTGTCGTGAAGCAATGTGATTTGGAAAGCACAGTGTCCCTACCTTATCATGTGGGTCATGTGTGTGTGGATGGAATTTCGCGAAGCATAAACACTTCACGATGACCCATGTACCCATGGGAATCTCTTTACTTTGTGAAGGCCCACGGGCTTTGTGAAACGAATCTCTTTTGAAATAGGGGTTCAATTAATGAAAAGGGGGAGGCACTTCCTAAAGAAAATGTACCTCGAAGAGCTCATTGATTGTAAATCAAGGAGTGCTTCATGATTTGAGAGCTCAAAGGGTGAATGGTTGGATGATCCGTCAAAGGGGTTCACGGGGCGTCCCGCCTCTTTGCTCTGCGGCGGGCTCGTGAATGTTACATGTGTTTGTCGGGAATCCTGCCTTCTTACTCCATAGAAGAACAAAAATTTAAAAGGGGTTCACGGGGTGTCCCATCTCTTTGCTCTGCGGAGGGCGCACAAATGTCAAAGGGGTTCGCGGGGGGTCCATCCTCTTTGCTCCGTGGCGGGTGTGGGGCCATGGGGCTCCATGAATGGGATTCACGAGGAAGCCCCATAGACTTCCCTTGTGATCTTCTTTATCCCAAATTTGGGCATCAATACACCCTTTTAAACATAATAAAATATGTTTAAACAAGTTTTATGTAAGAAAATCCTATAGTAAGGGAATTCTTAACCAGATATCCATTCTTTTGGTTAACTATCTAATTTGTTATTTAGGTGGTATTAAAATTGATTTTTTGAGGTGTTTTGCTTATATTATGTTAAATTATGCCTAATTATAGTTTATATACATATACCATCTACTATATTAAGTAACTCTTCAATTGAATGATATTTATAAGGGGCTTTTATTTTAGAATCATATTTTAATTTTTTGTTTTTCAAAATTTCAATGGAAATATTTTATGGTAATATTCATGTTTTATGATTATGTTCTGGATCTTGGAAATTGTTTATTATGAAGGGTGGGACCTATATTTCCCTCTAGTTAATTGGTTATGTGTATTTCAGAGGTCGGCCATATGGTTACTCAATGTGTAACTGCGATGGTTACACAAATTTCCAGGTAGACGTGAGGGTTACAAATTATAAGGTAGCCTAGAGGGTTACAAGATTATGTGAGTAATTCCCCATGATACCTTTATGGTTCTACTTGTGTTCTTATGTATTCTTGAATCTCATGTTTCAAAAAATAAGTATACATACACCAGTGATAAGTATGTCATATTAAAATGATTTCATATGTTACAAGTATTAATGGGCTAATTTTTTATTTCCTCTTTTTTGTATCCCTTACTGAGTTTTTTCAAAAATCCCAATTTTTAAATAATTTTCACAGGTTAATGGAAGTGTATGACAAAGAAGAAATACATGTTAAATGTTGATGAATTGTCAGGGAATAATTTTTTATTTTTTAATGTTTTAAATTTTAAAAAAAAATGGAAACTATTTTTACAATATCCACCTTGTAACAATGTGTAATGTTATGAATGTTTTATGTCCCAATTATCTAAATATATAAACTTGAAAATATCTTAAATGTAAAAGGAGGTGTTTTTTTACTGAATCCATGATTATTTATGTAATAAGGATGAGTCCTAATAGTTGGTATCAGAGGATGGTTAAGATAACATTAGGGGTTAGGATGATGTTAAAATAATACCATAAAGACTTTTACTCTATAATTAATTTTAAATGATATATAATTTGAAGATTAGAATGATTCCTCATCTAAGATATGTTTGTTCAGATTGGTTTTCCACAGAACGAATAGGGATGCTAAAGATGAGAAGAACCAACAGAATGAAATCTTTCTGGATCTACAGGCCAGAATGATAGAGATTAAAACCGAGCAGTTAGAGATAGTAATGGCTCAGCTAACACAGGAAATAAATAGTGGTGGAATCCATATAAGGGAACAAATAGAGTTACCAGAATAGAAAATTATAGTAGTGGAACATCATATGAGACAACACCCTCCTATTTTCAATGGATCTTCCAAACCTATAGCAGTAGAAGGTTGGACCAAAGTCCTTGAATGGTTATTCGATGTTATGGGATGTTCATAAAATCAAGAGTTAAGTCTTGGAATTTATCGTTTTGAATGGTAAGCTGATCAGTGGTGGTCAATGTTAAGCAATATCAAGGGTAGAGAATATTTTTATGCCTTTGAGTGGGATGACATTAAAATTCCTTTCATTGAAAAATATTTGCCTATGGTGGTGTTACATAGGATGGAGATGCAATTCCTTGAATTGAAGCAAAAAGAGGAGGATCTAGTGGGTGTGTATGAAGAAAAATTTACCCGACTAGCGATATATTCTCTAAATATTATTCTAGATCTTGATAGAAAAATCAATCGCTTTTACTCAGGATTAATGCCAAGGTATTGAAGGGCATTGGCCTCCCATGAATTAAACTTTTAGGAGATACTTTCTGATTTTTTGAGATGTTAGAGATGGAGTTTGATGATGATCACATGAATTTTGTAAATAAAAAGAAGAAGAATTATAGATGACAAGGGATGGATAAGAATCAAACAATGAAATCAGATGGTAAGAAAATTTAGTTTCTAGTTTGGGATATGTGTGGTAAGAAACACCCTGTGGATAGTCTTATAAAAACTGGTAAGTGTTTTAAATGTGGTATGTTTGGACATATTCCCCGATATTGTAACAAAAATGATCCTATGACTAATCTAGATAAAAAAAACTGTAATGTTTTTTAAATGTGCTGAGATGGGTCATTATGCAAATGGCTACCCAAAGAGAGATCTGAATGATGAAAATATTCCAGATAATAAGTGGAAAGGTGTAGTGAGATCCTTTGTGACTATGTTATTAGATTCCGGGCAATCCAATAAAGTTGAATCAGGTACATTGTTTGTTCACTCATATTTTCCTAATGTTTTGTTTGATACGGGTTCTACACATTCATTCATCTCTAAGAAATTTTTGGGTAAATTGGAAGTATCACCTCATCAATGAGACTAGAAGTTGTTATTTAAAAACAAGGGGTAATAATATACAAAAGAGGAATTATAAGAACCATTTTATTGTGTTCTGTGGAAATAAAATACCTTCAAACTTATTGTTTTACCCTTAATTGAGTTTCATGTTATTCTGGGAATGGATTGGCTTTTTATTTATCATGAAAAGATTGACTGTAGATCTATAAATGTTTTTTTTCAGAAAGTGTTTCTGTTTGTATACAAGAAAAAAACCATACAATTGATAACATATCAGGAAGATGAGAAACTATTGACAGATGGAAATGAATGGTATCTTGCTCATATTTTTGAAAATAAGGGAACTATTTAGATTAATGATGTGCTGGTGGTAAATGAATTACTTTGTGGTTTTTCTGATGAGTAACCCAGTGTAATACCTAATAAAGAAGTCAAATTAACAACTGACTTAGTTCCTGATGATTGTCCTATTTCAAAACCCCCATATTGTATGGTTCAAATAGAACTTCATGAATTGAAAAATCAGTTAAAGAATTATCTAGATAAAGGCTTCATTTGTCCTAGAACTTTCCATGGGGAGCCCCAGTTTTGTTTGTTAAAAACAATGATGGTTCCATGAGACTTTTCATCGATTATATATCTTTGAATAGCATCACTATTAAAAAAAGTATCATTTTCCTCATATCGATGACTTGTTTTATCAACTATTGGGAGCTTAGTTCTTTTCCAAGATTTACATGAGATCTGAAAACCATCAGCAAAATGTGAAGGAGGATGACATCCCAAAAACAACCTTTCATACTACATATGTCCATTATTAATTTGTTTTTATTCCCTTTGTGTTAACTAATGCACCTGCTGTATTCTTGAATCTTGTGAATAGAGTATTTCATGAGTTCATGGATATGTTTGATGTTGTATTTATTGATGAAATTATGGTATTTTCTAAAAATAAACAGGAGCATGAAAAACATCTATGGTTTTTTTACAAACCTTAAAAGAAAAGAAACTGTATGGAAAATTCAACTAGTGTGATTTTTGGTTGAAAAAGATTTCTTTTCATTGACACATTGTAAATAAGGATTGAATAATAGTTTATCCTTCCAAAAAAAATGTTGTTGACGAATTTCCCAGACCCAAAAATGTTACAATGATTTTTAGTTTTCTTAGGTTCACAGGTTATTACTGACAGTTTGTTAAGAACTATTCCCGGTTATCTAGACTGATAAATATGTTAACATGGAATAGGGTTAAATTTGTTTGGATATAAGAAGGTGATGTTTGTTTTTTGGAACTGAAGAAGAGATTGGTGAATGCCCTAGTTTTTTACTTACCTTCTTGGAATGGTTAGTTTTTCATCTACAGTGATGCTTCTTTGAAGTGACTTGGTTTTGTTTTGATGCAGTATAATTAGGTAATTTTCTATACTTTGAGAAAACATAAACCTGATGAACTAAATTATCCCAAACATTATTTGGAATTGGAAGCTATGGTTTTTTGCTTTGAAAATTTGAGGGCATCATTTATTCAGATCCAAATTTCAAATATATACTGACCATAAAATTCTGAAGTATATACTCACTCAGAAGGAATTAAATATGTGGCAGAGAAGATGGCTTGAACTGATAAAGGATTATGATTGCATGATCAGTTACCATCATGAAAAAGCATACAAAGTGGTGTATTTCTTGAGTTGGAATCATCATGCATCATTACCCTTACTACATTTGGAACATGATCCCTTGATTAATGATTTGATGAATTTTGGCTTAGATGTTGTTGGTGTAGGAAATACCTCTATTTTGTTTCAAGTATTAGTGTAGTCTTCGTTTATCAGAAATAATTATACGAGCGTAGAAGGAAGACCGTGAGTTACATAAAAAGGTATAATTGGTTAGAATGACTAAGCTTCGGGAATTTAACCTTGATAAATATTGTGTTTTAAGATTTGAAAAAAGGGTGTACATACCTAGTGATTCTCAGTAAAAGAAAGGATTGTTGTGAGAAGCTCATAGTTCTCCATTATTGGTATATATTGATAGTTCTATGATGTATAGAGACCTTCAGGTGTATTATTGGTTGGATGGAATGAAAATAGATATTGCTAATTTTACCATGAAATGTTTGACATCTCAACAGGTTGATGCGGAGCAGTAGTTACCGAAGGGGATGCATCATCACATGCCAGTTCCATAGTGGAAATGAGAGAATGTATCTGTGGAATATGTGGGGGGAATACCAAAGACATCTCAAGGTAACAATGTGATTTGGGTTATTATTGGTCGGCTGACAAAATCTGTACATTTTCTTTCTATTCGAGATATAATATATTTGGATCAATTTTCTTGACTATACCTAAAAATGATTTTAATGTCACATTGAGTTATTATTTATATATAATATGATTGGGATCCCATGATATTTTATATCTTTTTAAGGGGACTTTAGAAGTCATTGGGAAAAAAATTTAATTTCAGTACAACTTTTCATCCTCAATCAGATGGGCTTTCAGAATGAATGTTTCAAACATTTAAGGATATGCCTCGAGCCTGTTAAATGGACTACCAAGGAAGTTTGGATAAGCATATTTCATGAGTTTAGTTTTCTTATAATAACAGTTTTCATTCCTATATTCAGATGACATCTTTTGAGGAGTTTTATGGGAAGCGGTGTCGGACTCCAGTGTTTTTGGATGAAGCCGGTGAAAGAATGTTGATGGGGACGGAAATAGCAGAAGAAGTGGCTAAGAATATGGGGATGATCCAACAACACGTCAGGATAGCTCATAACAGATTCAAAAGTTATTCAGATAAGAGAAGTAAAGACGTCTCGTTCGAGGTTGGTGACCTTGATTTCTATAAAATCTATCCTTTGAAAAGTGTGATGTGTTTTGGAAGAAAATGGAAGCTATATCATTGGTTCATCGGTGCTTTTGAAATCTTAGAGAAAGTTGGAATAGTGGAATACCATGTATCATTGCCTCCGATATTGTCTCAGGTACACAATGTTTTCCATGTTTCGATGATGAGAAAGTATGTGCCATATTTATCACATATCTTATGCCCAGAAGTAGTTCAGCTGGAAGAGAAACATTCTTATGAAGATATACTAGTTCAGATTCTTGATCGAAGGGAACATGTATTGTGGAATAAAGTAATCCACCAGGTAATGGTTTTGTGGAGAAACCACATGGTTGAAGATGCAACATGGGAGTCTGGAAATGCTTTGAGGGAATAGTACCCTCATTTGATTAATATGTAAATAAAATTACAAGGACGCAATTTCTAGAAAGTGGGGATAATGTAACATCTAGAGGTTTTATAAAAATAAATAGAAATGAATGGGAATTTTTTAAAATAAATATTGATAACTATCCATTAAAAAGACTTTTTCCACTTCTATGTTTTGAATTTCAAGAATCTTTGATCTACAATTGTGTTCAGTATGTTATTTGGAGTCTGATGAAATCAACTTGTTTTTTTGTGAATAATAAAATATGATTACAAATAGTAATATGAATATTAATATAACCATAATGAATATAATGTTTTATTATTATTTTATATTCTTTAGGCATTAAGATAATAACATTTTCGTTAATTTTTCACCATGATATAAAAGTAATTATAGAATTATAATTTTTATTTTCTGAATTAAGTATGATTTTATTTACAAATTAAATTAATAATAATTAGATAATTAATTTCAAAAAATGGACGTCATTTTTTAATTCTATAAGTCGAAAAATGGTCAGGTTGATTTTTTTTTTATTTTTCCGAAATTCATGAATTTTTGATGGATAGTGAAATATGATAAAATACTTTATAATTAAATTATCAGAAAAATACACTCTTTATGACATCATAAGTTATGTAAGGAAACTTATTTAGAACTCACATTCCATTATAACTATTTTAGGTCACATGAACTATGTCTAATCATAATCTTGGGAAAAAATATTATAAAAATGATTGAAATAATGAATAATTCTTCCCCTCCTCCACTATAAATACCATCCTCACTACACTCTTATTCCCAAACCTTTCAAACCTTGATACATGCATATGTTCTGCCCAAAACTCCTCCCAAGGCTCTTTCTCACTTCTTAGAGCTTCTGGTCTCACCAAAAGACCAAAACCAAAGCCCTTAAGAAGGATCTCAATGATAAAAGATCAAGAGGCAAACATCCTCTTTTATTTTCATTATTTTCTTTCATTTAATGTCATTCTATTCCTTTCCCATTGGATTATGTTGGGTTATTTCATTCCATATCCCCCTTATTGTCCTTATTATGTAATAGTGATAATATATCCCCTTTATCTCATGAATATATTTTTATCAAATTTTAAGAGACGTTGTTAGGCTGCCGAATTTTGGTGAGCAATTTATCAAGTTTTCATTACTTTCCTCACATACTCTTAACCAAGAGGCATGAAAGCTCTAGAATATTGTATATTCAAGATGTTCTCATGTTCATGTAAAATTCATCATCATTCTTCTACTCCTCTCTCACTTATTCAAGGAATTAAAAACATTGTCCATAATGTGTCGAATTAAAGACATTGTGGACAATGTGATTTCATTTTTCATTAAATCATTCAAATATGATCATGAAACCATTTTTATGGTATAACTAGGTTATAATATATGTATAATGTCTCATAAATGGTTCTAGAGATCTTTTGTACACATGGATTAAATTTTAAAAACAAAATGAGTTCGTTATTATCAAAGAACCACTAAAATGATCTAAACAAATGTCATTAATGCTTTATCCTAGGAATCATCCTCATTTAAGAATTGAAAATAATAAATGGTAAAATTTAATTAACTGGAAATATATAAATACTATTTCATTCCAATTATGGAGTTTCACTTCTAATCTACAAGAACATCTATCCTGAACCAATCATGGAAATCATGTAATGAACTTACCAAAAAACAGTGCAAATAGAAAAATACTAACAATTAAAGGGTGAAATGATGTTATTAAATGATAATATAAGATGTTATAAACATGCAAATATCTCTTTAAAATTCCAATAACACTTATTTAACAATTTCATAGGATGTTTAAACATGTTTGAAGTTAGCCAAACCTGAGGTAAGGTAATTCTTAACCCGGTTTCCAGTCTTTCGGTTAACCTCCTACTTCATTATTAATGTGTTTTTAAAATTTATTGTTTGATGGTTTTTTCTTATATTATATATAATTATGTTTAATTATAGTGTATATACATATTCCACCCCCTCTATTATGTCTCTCTTCAATTGTATGATATTTATATGGGGTTTTCTTTTAAAATCCTCTTTTTAAATTCTGTTTTTCGAAATTCAAAAGAAATGCTTTTATGATAATATTCATGTATTATGATTATGTTTTGGATCATTTGAATTGTTTATGATGAAGTTTGGGACCTATAGTTCCCTCCAATTTATTGGGTATGTGTAAGTTGGAGGTCGGTCGTATGGTTACTCCAAATGTAACTATGATGATTACACAAATTGTAAGGTTGCCGTGAGGTTTGCAAATTATAAGGTAGCCGAGAGGGTTATAAGATTATATTAGTAATTATCCATGATACCATTATGCTTCTACTTATGTTCTTATGTATTTTTTAATCTCAATTTTCACCACGTATGTATATATATACATGGGATATGTATGTCGTATAAAAATGAATTTGTACGTTACACGTATTCATGGACTAATGTGTTCTTTCCTTAATTTATATCCCATAATGAGTTTTTGTGGTCATCCCATGTATTAAATGATTTTCATAGGTTAATGGATGTGAAATACAAGGAAGTAATCCATGTTAATTTTTGAGGAATTGTCATGGAATAATGACTTATGTTTTAATGTTTTAAATTTTGAAAAAATCGAAACTATTTTTATAGTATCCACTTTGTAACAATGTGTAATGTTATGAATGTATTATGTACAAATTATCTATAGATCTAAAATTTAAAATATCCTCTATGTAAAAGGAAGTACTTTATTATGTAAATTCATGTTTGTGTATGTAATAAGGATGGGTCTTTATATGTGACTTTTAAACTTATTGAAATACAGGCTAGTTGGGTGGTCATTATCACTAAACTCAATTATCAAACATTCCTCTAAATGTCCTAGTGTATGTTTCGTTAAACATTTCATACCATGCCTACCATATTCATTTATCATCTGATCAAGATAAAAACAATAAGTACATATAATTTTGAGAAATATATGTTTAATTTTATCCAATAATTAAATTAGTATAGATGTATATATATATATATATGAAGAAACATACATACCTCGGTTCCCATAACTATGTGTTTTTTATTAATAAATCAATATGCCGCTTAAAAATAACTTGTGTACCTGTATTTCAATAAAATTAAATGATTGTGATAAATATAAAATTTATTTTGATAGTCTAAATTAGAACATTTAATGTTATAATTTTCAACAAAAAATGGTCTTACCAAAACTAATGAATATAAAAAAAGAAAAATGATAAAATTGATTTTTATCCAAAAATGTAAAATTTTATATATCTATATTGATTAGAAATAATTAAATGTTATAAGTAAATATTTTAATTTTCATAATTGGGAGAATTTTATAAATATTTTTTATAATAAATTCATATAATTGAAAATGAAGAATATAATGAAAATAGACAAACTAAAATTATAAAGGAAAAAATTTTCATCCAAATGATGGATATTTAAATATATTTGATATCAATAATTCATGCATAAATTTATAACTTTTTAAACAGATTTATTTTTGAATAAAACTATGTTTCCAAAAAAATGTATTTATTGTTTATTCTTTTTATGGATGGATCCATTGGAATTTTTTCTGTAGGAAAATAAACCTAAATATTTGAAAAGAGGAAACAAACGGAACTTCATGAAAATACATTATATCAGAACATTGAACCTATAACAAAATCAATTAATATCATGATTCAAATAGTTAATGAAGGATTCATGAGGTGTGATGTTTGTAGAATAATCTAATGAACTAAAATTCATTATTGAAGTGAAAAAGAAGTAAAATAAATTGGGAAACAAGCATTCACACCATGACCCACACATTAATGGTTTAAATGGATCAAAATCTCACATCTGGATAATTTTAGGAAACAATATCCATCGAGAGTGAAGAATGAATATTAGTGATTTGAAATTTTATGACCCTTAATAAATTTAGAAAACATCATAATTAAAGGTAATGTCTTTGAGAATTTTGATAAAATTTCATATTAACACTTTTAGTGACTCTTGGGGATGACCCGAATGTTTTTAAGGGAAGAATTTATGGTAATAAATTCATCCCTTGGATGTATCATTTTTTTTGTAAATTATATTGGATTCCACCACTAAAAATTGGTGAATATGATATAGATTTGATTATGAAGTTCTTACTTGGTAGGGTATTCCTCCAAGATACTTCATAAATTAGATATAGTATTCATCTCCCACAATCCTCTCAGACTCATTTTAATCTCATGAGTTAGTATG
Organism: Viscum album; assembly: GCA_963277665.1. Lineage (NCBI taxonomy): Eukaryota > Viridiplantae > Streptophyta > Magnoliopsida > Santalales > Viscaceae > Viscum > Viscum album. The sequence continues at coordinate 247,595 of CAUJRU010000449.1, read as the reverse complement.
TTATATTTTATGTCGAGTGAGATAATGTTAAGGGTATAATGATCATTTTTATTTATCTCTATTTTATATTATGATTGGGATATGTGTTCATGCAGTAATTATATCACTCAAAATTTATTTTTTCATGTTGATTTTTAATTGAATTAAGAAATATCATTTAATATATAACAAGTAAGTTTAATTTATTAAATAATTTTTGAATATCAAGACGATTATACTTAAACATGTTGGTAAATCAGCTAATTTAATGAAACACCCAAAATATTTGACCACATAAAAATTGAAATTAATAAATTACAGACATTTTACTTAGACTGAATATTTTTATAGAATAAAATCTCAAAACAAAAAATATAATAACATTGAATCATTACTCTATAAAATTATGAACAGAAAAATAAAAAAATATGGCATGTTTTTTCAAAAATGGTTTTTAGAATCTCGTTATTCATTCTCATTCTAACCCAATCAGTTAAAATTCCTCAAATTTACTCAAACCATATTCATAGTTCAATTTTTAACTAACTAAATAATATATCTAATTATTTATTATAAATATTTTGAGTCTTTTTTAAATTGATAAATTTTATTATCTCTATAGAAAATAACGATTTCGTGTGGTAGATCAATTTTTTGTATCATTATTATATACAGATGAAAGTAATTTTTTTTAGTTTTCATCTTGTTATTTATCATGATAATGATTTCATTCTATGATGAAAAAATTTTACACCATGGATAAAGGTAAAAAAGAATTATAATTTAACCCTAATATGGTAATAAATCTATGTAAGTAGAGTAGAAATGAATAAGTTGATGGAGAACATCAAAAAATAAAAGGAGTTGGTGAAGTACATCAATAAACTTTGGGATTGTGACCATTAATAGAATATCAGAGAAATTATAACATGTGAGTTAATACAAGTTAATTTTTTCCACAAGTGGCTACCACAAATTTTAAAATCAATCTAGAAATAATTTATATGATTTTCAACACATAGAGAATTTTTCTAGAGAATAACATGAAGATATGAATTTAAATATACACTGATTTCATAAAACATGATATAATTTCAAATTTCATAATTTTTTAAGATATATTATAAGGATGAGATTATTTATATTTAACTAAATATGGTATGCATAATGATAGATAAAAATAATTCCACCTCATTCCCTTATATTGTGTTATGAGTTTTCACGAAAAACGGAATCTTCCCTACATAAAAATCCACGGATATCTGTATCAAAATTTTTATTTTTAAAAAATCTGATAATGAATCAATATATACTCTCTGGGATTGTATAAAAAACAAAATTATAAAATTTAATAACAATGGAATTGAATTTTTTTACTAATTCAATCTTTTTGTAGGGGTTTGTCTGAAGAAAATAGATGAATTATGGATGGTGTTGTAGGTGTATCTATGATGAATAAGTCATAATAGGAAGGATATAATTGAATAGATTAAATAGATAACATTTTTTTCTAATATTAATCTAAAGGAATAGATAAAATTTTTCTATCCATGGTTGAGATCAGTTGATGGATGCATGATTACATGGATGTCGTAACAAAAAAATGGATACTATTATCACCCAAAAACATACCAAAGGTACAAACAATGGGGATGTTACTTACACTAATTATATTCATCAAAATAAATTTTTGGGATTGTGACCACAATAGATACATGGATGAGGATATTGAATGAGATATATAGGATATGAATATTTCCCACAACTATAAAGAAAAGTCAATACCCTAGTGGAGACTTTTGAAACATTAATGACAACCACTGGGGATGGCATTAAGGAACTAAAAACATATTCAAAATACCATAGAATGAAAATAAAACTGATAATGGAGAATTATAATTATTAAAATGAATCTTTCCAAAACCGAGAGTTTCTAACTAAGAAAATTAGATATCATATTAGATATATTCCATGAAGAGTACTACAAAAAAATGAAAAAGTCAACTCGTGACATGACATGAAGGATATCAACTTGGGAAGAATGGAAAAAAATATCTCCATGAACCCTTCAATGAACATCCATAAAGAGAATGTAATATATGTAATTGAAATCCAAAAATAAATATGAATATAGAGAGAAAAATTATGTATAAAATGAATGTAATGTAACTCCCCCACTGTAGAAACAAATCATACCCTTTCATGAGAGGATGACTCATTGGAAAATTGAAACGAAGGGGTAAATTTTTATATCATTTTAAAACATTTAATATTAACATATATTTCATAGATGATTTAATTTTTTTCCAAATTATTAATAATTCATGAATTATATGGTGTCTAATGAGAGGGAGTTTGAGGAAATTTGAATGATCCTTCTCATAAGTGAGTTCACAACCATGGTATCAAAATGATTAACAAATCAGAAACAATACTACAGATGCTTTAATTTTCTAAAATGTTTTGGCCTAATAAAATTTATAATGAACTATGTGCTCAAGGAGTAATCAAAAACACCATGTCATATAACACATTTAATGGCGTTGAATTTGAAATGACAAATAAAACAAGATCTTTAATACATATTTTACATTGAAGGGTATAACTAACCAGAGGAATGATTAATGAAATTATAGTTAAATTCATCAAATATATCTTTCCACTAGATTTTATAGTGTTGTGGATGGAATAAGAATTGTCACTACAAAAATTAGGGATAATATTATGAGATAATATAATATCATTGATTTTTAATTTGAATGGGGAGATATTTTAGACTAATTGGGGGGGTATGAGTTATAACATTCATCGGTAAATAAAGAATTATTTTCTTCAAGATATTTATCTAATAGAGGAAACCGATTTACAGGTCAAATATATTTTTTAATTGAAAGACAAAAATTTTTAGAAGTTGGAAAAGAAAAATAACGGCATTAATGTAATGAATTAAATGGAATAATTTTAAGGGAAAAGATCTCTGATATTAATGAAAAAATGATACAATTTATCTTAAGAGACCTAGTTGTTATGTATGGCACAAGATCAGATCATTGGAATTATTTATTAAATAAATACTTGTGGATAGGTCGGGTAGATTCGAAAAATTTGTTATCCCAAGAACTACAGAGACTATTATCAAAGGATGTACCGGGAAACATCCATGTGGACAGATCTCAGTTGTAACCTTTAATTGATCCTTAATGAGTAACATCCTTCAGATCTTCCAAAACCAAAGATGATAAGAGGTAAGGTTGATCCAACAATGTTAATGAAAGTTTTCCCAAGAGGAAACATGAGTTTTGTTTTGTTTTCTCAAGACTTCAAATGTTTAGGATATAGTATTACTCTCCCTTTTTACCTTGATCTTTTAATGACACGACCCTCAACTTTCACTATTCCTCAATCATGTTTTAATGTTCATAATTAATGAAACATGGCTTAAGATGTAGAGTATCTCTATAGGTTACCCACCCTGTGAGATGCATGTTCATGACAAAAACCATTACGGAATTTTACAAGTATAAGGGAAGAATTGATTTAATGTTCATTATCTAAATAACATCAATTCATCATGGGACTATGATATTTCATTTTATTATTTTATTGTTCACCTAAATTTCTTTTCAGTAATTTCTAATTATAAACTATATTCCCTTTAGTTGGAATTGTTATTTTAAATTATTCATATCGGATAAATACATTTATCTATATAACCATCATTTAACCTATAAAATTTCACTATTAATAAATTCAAATGAGTAAAATGGGGAAATAAAAAAGTAGAGATAAATATGAGAAATGGATAATAAAAATAATGTTATAATTGATGTTGTTAATTTATATAAATTAAAATATTCTAATATTTGACATGTTTTTAATTTCTAAAATTTGTGTCTATTTATTTATTGGTTGTGTGAACTTTCATGAGTGATTGAATATATTCACATTTTCCTATTATAGAGAAATTTTATAAGCCTAATTATTTTTATTCTTTATTGCGTATATTTATTATGAAACATTGGTGTTATTTTTTTATAAAAATATATTTTCACCTTATGAAATATATAATTATAAAAATTTCACTTTTAATTTGATTAAGGAAATTTTATTGATTAATCCATTTATCACGAGGATATATATTTAAAGCTTACCTTTACATTGAATTTTACATAGTATTTAGTATTTATGAAGGACCATTAATTTGGATGATTCATATTGTAATCCCACTTTATCATTTTTCAAACCAACTATTTTTATTTTTCTTGACTTTTATTAATTCATGTGTGGGGAGGGAATGTCTATAATGGATTGGTATAACACCTTTAGATTTTAGAAGAGGAAAATAATGCCCGATAGAATGTCTAACATGAAAAACCAAGACTATTAGTCAATATAAAACTTGGTTATTATATAATATTTTTTTAAATTCAACATCTTTGATTGATTATAATGCACATTGTACTCGGTTTAAATGAATTGTGATACATAATTAAAATATTTATATTTAAACAAAACCATTATAACATAGCTATTAAAATTTACGGTGTGAATATTAATAAATAAATTATGATAATTATATGGTATACACATTTATAAAATGTATTAATGGTTTATTAATCAATTATAAATTTAAAAAACCATTTGAATGGAAAATACATGTTTTCTAATAAAAATTAATTTTGTAAAAGGAAGATGAATTAGTCTTTGAACACATAATTTAATATAAGTATTTACCTATTTTAGAAAAAGTATTTCAAAATGTAAAATTAAATATTTAAATCAAATTTTCAAAATTATCTTTTGGAGAATTTATGATAATTTTTTGAACATATATTTTTTGATGTATATTGAAAAATACTAATTTGTATTGAAAACATCCCTTTCATTTATCTAATTTACAATGTAAAATTACATTTTCAGTTGATTAAAAATTCATATTAGTTCTATTATATTAAAAATTAACTATTTTAGGTCATATGAACAAAATTTATGTTGATTTGTTTTATATTAAAATATTAAATACTTATAAGAATTTTCTCCCTAAAAAAATGATCTTTCATCAGATACGTTGTTTAATTTTAAATTGAATTTGTATAATTATAAGAATAAAATTTATAAAAATAAATTAAATATCAGTAATTATAATAATATATATTATATGTTTGGTTCAAGTTAATTTTTGACCAAAATTAATAGTGAAAAAATAAAAATTAATTCATGTAGTTAAGTTAAAATGAGTTTACCGAGGGGTCAAACTAAGAAGATAAGGCATAAAAATGACCTAAAACATTTCAAAAACACATTTATGGACATATGTAGACATTATAATCTCTATAGTGAGATAGTTACTCTTCTTTCAGACTTTTGGAAAGAGTAAAATATTGGAATCACATTATATTTCAATGATTCCATGCATGTCCTCTCACCCACATATGAATGGCCACAACTCTACCCCATATTCACACATCCAAACAATTTAATTTAAAAATAAACTACCCAAATAACTTAATTAATTCCCTAATATCATTATAGTGTACTTATTTTTATATTTATGTATTCTTACGATGCATTTAGGTATAAACATAAAGAGGCTCTCTGAAGAAGAGGTAAAAATATTAAACATGCTCATTTTTTTTATTTATTCTTTCAACACCTTAAAACATAATAAAATATGATAATATATGAAAAAATATCCAATATACTTATATTTTATTATGTTAATTGGAAAACATAGATACATATCAACTTCCATCAAATGGGTAACAAAATAATTTATCATGTGTACGATGAACTGCCTCCTTGCAAACTAATGTAATTTTTTTCTCTCACCACATTAAAAGTATGTTTATAATTATATATATCAAAAATTTATTTTATATTTATGAAATTAATATACGTATGGAAATATTTAATCATGGTCAATACTATCCATTCTGTAGAATAAATGATAACATCACTCACGTTCATGACAGACCACAGCCTTAGGAAGATATGTGATTCAATTTTATCTTCTTCTTTAGATAGATGGTATCAAGGTAAAAATTATTAATTATACATGATATTAATAAACTAACCAAAATTATGGAAATCTAATTCTGTATTTATCTTCTTACATTTCAATATGTTGGAAAACAATAACATTGATCGTGTGTATGTGTGAACTACTGATCCACAGAGCGATGTGAAATGCTTTTAATTTTAATTTTAAATGGATGGAAATAATGATTTTTTCGATTAATATAAATTATATATATGAAATTATAATGAATTCGGAAATACTAATTATTTATTAGTTTCCTTTCATCATATCCATCGAGAAAAATGCAAACAATGTTCATACATACTTATGACATGCCATCTCCCTAAATAGTGTAATCCAATTTCTATATTAAAATATATTATATTATTATAAATACATACATAATGATGATATATTATATTTATGTAATGTGTAAAATTATGTTTATTTTTTTAACCATGATCAAATTTCATGGTCCAGAATTATCAAACTATTACATATATTAAAAACAAATAAATTATCACATGAAAGAATTATTTTAAAAAAGATTCTTTTTTAACTACATGGTAAAAGGAAATATTTATATCATATATGTTTTTATATATATGAGAAAATTTTGGTAATATATATTTACTAAACCTATATTTATTATATAGGTGTTTATGAAACATTTAAAAGAAATCAAATCTGATGTAAGACTTTCTCATCTCACTTTTACATTCATGAGTCATAGACCATATTAAACACTTATTTCTTTGTGTTGATTATATAATTATCATTTTAATGTGTCATATAGGGAAAATTTATCATTTAATGGTATTTATGGTTTCATTTTATGTTAATTTATTCATAGGGATTATGATAATAAAATCACCAATGTGGGAAGAGTTTATTTTACAATATCTTCATTATTTTTGATTGTTTTTGTTTAAGCCTCCAAAGGGGGAATTAGTTGATATTTGTATATTAAAATGAATATTTATTTTTTATCCTCTAGTTATCATGAATTTTTAATTTTAATATTACAAATTTAGCACTATTTGGTTATAAAATGTCTGATAAAATAATTTTTTAAAATATGAATTTATTTATGTCTTCGAGTGAAAATTCTTTTCCATCAAAATACATGATTTTTAACAGTATTTAATATTTTTTAGAATATTTTCCAAATGATTCCTTAAAATTATATTTACACTTTTAGAAAATTTGAAATTTTTTAAAGGGAATTCATGTCATTTTCAAAACAAATCTAATCTAGATTTTTCTAAAAATGCGAAGGTTGTCTTAGTTTTTACGTGTACAAGATGAACAAAATTGTTCTCCACAATGAACAGTAAATATTTAAAACAATATTTTAAATTTTATAAAATATTACATTCAAATAAAATTATAATGAATATATTTTTAACGATTTTTTTTCTAAAAATATATTCTCATAGTAAAACCATTATTTTCCATAAAAATTATTTTAATGACATTTTTATAGAATTTATATTCATCAATGACCTAAATCATTTATTATACTTATTATCTATTGGGAATATGTTTAATTTATATAATCCTTATTTTTTAGTTGTATTTTTAGGATATTATTTTTGGAGGATATGAAAATTTGTTACCATTCACAATATTATTATTGATGGTTAATGATTTTGGTTAGTTAATTGGGATAATTATTAATATATTATTTATTAGTTTTTAATATTGATGTTTATGTTGATTATGTTTCACCCCTTTTATATGAGTTATTCACTTGACATAGTATGTTATGGGTGTGGAATAGTTGTTTATAGTATGTCTATGCCTCAATTGGTTTTATGAGAAAAATTGAGTTGTCAAAATTAGATGGGTTTCTTACCATAGATTTGAAATATCATGTAAAAGGTATTGAAGGTATGTTTCAGATGACTATGATTATACGTTCTCTAATTATGAGATCCATTATTGATGTCCATGTTATTATTCTATTAGATAGAATATCAATTGATAAGTTTCAGGTTAATGTTATTATTTATATGGATTTATTTTATCATCATTTATTTATACCATAATATAAATTATTTAATGATTATATGACATGTGTTATAGTTTTTAACCATTCCATATTCATTATTCATGTTTATTCATGATAGAATCTTCTAGATACTTACCCTTTCTGCTAATCTAATAACACCTTTTCCTTATTATTATTTTTTCAAGGATACCAGGAAGTGTATTGTGATTGATATGTGTGGATACATTATGATGTATAATAGTGTTCTAAACGATTTTTTTAATTTTTTTCATTTTATTGTGAATTTCAAGTATGTATAATGTTTATACATACAACTATATTATTAGTGAATTTAGTATGCATTTATTGTATCATAGCATAATGAAATAATGGTTTCACTAACTCTAGGAGAATGGGGTTGGGGTCTTTAAAAAGGGATAATTGAAATCATAGAGAATATGTATGGTGTTTCATGGGATATTGGAAAATTATCATAATTATTCATTCCATATACTTTATTTTGATCCCTCATAAAAAAATAATATTAAAATATTGAAAATTTGTGGTAACCTAGGTAGATATAAAATTAAAATTTCATGAACAATGATCTTTCTACAACTATTATAACTACTTTTATAAGGATATTATTTAGGGTTTTTTGATGGATGTGAGACTTTTTTCAAGTATAAATTTTTGAGAAAAATAAATAGTATACAATAATAAAAAAAGTGAAAATTGAATAAAAAATAAGAGGGTGAATCATTATTTTTATTCTTTTCTTAATGAACATAAATTAAATTATTTTTGGGAAAAGGGAGACCACACTTTGTGCAGACGATGTCATTGAGTTATACTTTTGATTATCATACAATGTACATTAGAGAAAATACCGTTTTTAAAATTTACTGGTTTTTTCATCATTTCCTATGAACCAAAAATCACCAAATACATTTGATCTTAACAATGAATCACTCTTATTTAATTGTTTTTCCGAACTCTATAGGGTAGAAATTTCAGATACACTGAAATCCTATTGTAAGAATCACGATTTTAGGCATGTGAAAAACCCCATTTAAATTTTTACCTTGTATGATGAGTTGCAAATATTTCATAGAGAAGTAAATTTAAATTGGATTGAACATTGATAGTTAATTGAAAACATTTAATGGAAGAATAGAGAAGGAATGAAACTACAAATGTGAAAAACTAAAATACATGGTTAACTCTTTTACTTGAAAAGATAGGAGAAAAATAATTTTTCTCAAGTGATTCTTAATAATTTAATTACCCAAAAAATTACATCATTCAATTGAAATAATATTTAAATCATGTTCTTGTGAATTTTATTTTTAGGGTGTTGGTATTTTGTTATTGATAACAAGAGTGAATTAAAATATACTGTGAGTTGATATGTATAATTTCATAGATATATTTTTATTAGAGAAAATTATTTATTTTAAAATTAATTTTTTATTTACACATTATGTTATTTTTAAATATTTTTTAGAAGGATATAGTGGAATGGGATATTGTTTAAAATGAATAAAAATAAAATAATTAGGGAAACATAATAAATATTTTACCACAATATAATACCTAAATATCGAATAAAAAAAATGAAGAATCATCTAATTTAATGATTTATATTGTGAAAGGCGGATTCTTAATGTTATATGTTCAAATTATATGTTTAAAACATTCTGTTAATTATTGAATTGAAAAATATGAATAAAACATTATGGAAGAAGAATTCACAATGTGACACCCATATTCATGATGTGAATGGACCCAAATATCACATCCTGATAAGTCTATGTTGGAAGAACCATCAAAGGTGAAACATGAATATTTACGACATGAAAGATGATGTCACTCTGTGAATCTAGCTATTATCATAATATAAGAACCAATTTTTGATAATATTTATTTGATTGCTTGTGCGACCTTCTCGGGACTCTTTAGATTGACATGGATGAATTTAAGGGTTGGATTTATAGAATTAACAATGACTTGGGGATGGATTATTTCTTATAAAAGATAGTGGATTTTACCTATATAATGGGGGAATAGATTCTTGAATTGGGTATAATGTGATTCTTCTATAGTGTTCTATTGAGATACTCAATTAATTCTATTTGTGTTTTTATCTCTCTACTCTTTTCACGTCTCATGAATTGAATGTAGCAGAGGTGAATTATCTTTTGTATAATGTGATTTATTTATAAATGTTTTTTTATATTGGTTATTTATTCTATATATGATTTTATCTTTGGGTTTCATATTAACACAATAATTATTTATATCACCATTATTTTTTCATAACTATTTTTTATCAAATTGGGAAGTATTATTTAATATACAAATATCCAGTCTATTTCATTCATCTAGTGGGTGTGAATCAAGATTATTATAAAAAAACATTCTCTTGAATCACATAATTAATTTATCCACCCAATTTATTTCACCATATAAAAAGATGATGTAATAAATGTTGTCAATAGAACCATTACTAATGGAATTCATTGATTCATCTTTGGTAACAACATTAGTAATTATATTAATTTTTTTACTCTACTAGAACATGAACCAGAAATTTAATGAACACATCGTATCATTTTCAAATGAGGTTTAATACAACTCTAATCACTAGAATTATCAATCAATAACATAAACCACCTAAACTTTACTCAATGTATCATATTGGTTCGACCATGAAATCACCACTTCCTATATTTAAATACATAGTATTATTAATTTGATTATTTTTATAAATTATTAAATATAATTATCACTATAAAAGATAATGATGTCCTAAAAGTGATCACAAACCTATATAAAAAATATTATAATAATGGAAGGAATATAAAATCTAGAGATACTGTTATATAGTTTAATATAATTTTTTTCTTTGATTTCTTTTGTTACACACAATATTGAGTTTTAATGAACCACAATATACTTTTGAAATATTATTATATGAAATTTATATCCTAGCCATTGGACTAGTGGGTATGAATAAAAAAAATAATTATTATGAAAAATTTATGGTTTAAATATTTATAAAAATAATTTTTTTTAATAAATTAAATATGAAAATAAAAATCATTTGAAAATAATGGAGATTCGTTTCAGAAAAACTGCTTTCTTACACAAAATGTGACCTTATCTTAATAAATTGAAATACTATCTATTTTTGAAATATTTTTATTAAATTTATATATTATATATTTAATAAAATCATTTAACATTCATATAATGTATTTCATAATCATTTGATAAGAATAAATCCATTTTTATGAAAAAACATGTATTTTCTTAAAATATTATTCTCATCATGTTTTTCAGGCCTTTTTTAAAAACAATTATTTCCATTTATAATAATTTTATTTTGAAGATTGTATTAAATATTTGTAATATGGAGGTAAAATGTATCAATATAAATCTCTTTTAGTTTTAGTCACTTTGAATAATAACTATGGTAAAAATTCTCTCCTCGATAAAGTGTAAATCATGTTAATATGGGATAAAAATAAAGGAAAAGGTTACTATTTTTCATCTTTATTTTCATTGAATAAATTTTCATCTACCCTTATTACCTTAGTCTTGATATTAAATAGTTTAAGGGAAACTTATCAATTATAATGTACTATATAAGATTTACAGGAATGAAAAATGTTAAATTTAATTTTCTTGCATTTAAATATCTTTTATGTGTTCACATAATGATAAAATAACGTTGTAAACGAATATAAATGTATATTATGAGATTAAATAAATTTATTTCATGATTGATATTGATATCCAATTTTTTATAATTACATAATTACCTAAAATTATTACGCAACAATGACACAATATTTCTTTAAATAAATAAAAAATAAATTAAATGAATTTTAAAATAATAAATGTAATATAATTTTAGTTGGTAATATTATTCCACAATTTTTATTGATTAAAATAAAATATTACGGATTTTTATAAAGATTATATTCAAATTATATCTTTTCTTTTATCACATTAATGTCAGATCAAAAGAATAGATCCAAAGTTGAAATTAATGATATTTTATAATAAATAATATTTTTTAAATTATTTAAAATTCATAAAAATATTAATGTTATAAATGTGGATAGAATATTTCTGAAAAAATAAACTATGGTATACTTATTAGTCACTATTTAATTTATGATAATATTTAGAACACATTAATATTAAAACAGTTGTTAACATGGATAACGAAAAAAACTGTTAATTGAGGTGTTAATAAAAACGAAAAGGATTATAATTACAGAAAAAATTATCTAAATTTCAGTGTATGTGGTTATTTTGACCCTATAAAATTTTTATTTGAATTTAAAACCTTTAATAAGATTCTATATTTAGAATGAATGTAGCACCATGACCCTAGATGCTAGGAGTTGGTGAATTATTTTATAACATTTGAATTATTACAAGTAATCAAATCCAAAAGGACCGATTAGTTCAATAGATTTGGAAAGTTAGATTACATACATGATACCCATAATATATTGAAATATATAAAATTAAAACATGAAAGATAATAAAATTAAATAAATTGAGTTCTTGAAAACATATTCAATGACTTATTCATCATAATTTGGTGAAATGAAACATAATAAGGGTTAGATCAAATGTTCAGTAATGGTATGTAAATAGAAATAAATATTGATTCAATGAGAATAAATTAAAATTTTATGATAAATAATTGACAACACATTCCATTTGAATAACTAATTAAGGAAAATTCAATATGGAAATTTTAGAAACTGAAACACATTCCATTTAATCAATGAACTAAAATGAAATATATCCATAGATTTGTTGACCAAAAATCTCATGGTTGAATAATAACTAAATCAAAATGAGGGAAATGTTTAATTATAGGAAACCGTGTATAAGGAACATTAAAACCTATACCATCATGAAATTTTGAAAAGGAATTTTAAAACCAATTATAGAAACCCATTTAATTTGCGCAGCTTATTTTTCTAATGTGAATCTATCAATATTTCTTAGGGCTATATAAATTCAGGACCCCACACTTCATTTCTGGTCTAAAGAATTACTAATATTAAATAATTGATGTAAATAATATACCATATAAAATCTCTATAGTGAATAAATAATATAGACTTATCAATTATTCTTTAGTGGATGATAACTAACAATAATGGTTGTTGATTTTGATGAATTAAAATACGAGTTGAATATCATCGAAACATTCATAAGGTAAAATTTCATTAAACATTAAAATGAGTCTCATAACAATTTGAAACATTTGAATCATAATTTCTCATAATGTAATACCATCAAATGAAACTTATTATATCATGAGGGTTTGTTTATTCAGAGTATCACATATTAAAATATGGGATATACATATAATAAAAGTGAAATGGTGAATAAAAAAAGTCTCAATTTAATTTAAATTGATATGAAATCACTAATATATGAATCAAAATACCAAAAAATAATAATCATCAACTGAAAATTTTAATACGTATCCTTTTAAACATGAAAAGGAATATTCTAAGAAATAATGTCAGGTAAAACCATAAATACTATACTTGTTAAAATGAATATTCCTTTTTATATGGTAAAAATATTAGAAAATGCATGATTTAGAATGTGTCAAGAAGATTCATTTGAAAACATTCTTAAAAAAAATGGAAAAAGATTATTTACTAAAGAATTTTAGTTTTTTAAATAAAATATGTATTTAGAATAAAACAGTTTCTATAATAAATAAATGAAATGAAGTCGTTTTTTCTTAAAAAAACATTTTACAAACAATTTTTAGTACCAACGAGTTGAAAGATAGTACTAATACCTGAAATGGTTCATTAATAAAAATAATAGAAGAAAACTAAAGTTTTTTTATAAAAATTTTCAAATAATACATTCTCATGTAAATTCAAGTGTAAAAAATCCCAAACAAAATGAAATTGTGATGTAAACAATTGAAAAGACCATAAAAGTTATGTGAAAATAAATCAATGAATAGATTATGTGTGTCAAATTTAAATCCAAATAAAAAATTGGATGTTATTATATGAATAATCATAGAATATTAATGATGACATGGATGAAATATAACACAATGAAAATAAATTAAGTTATGTGGTTTTTTTCCACTTGGTAAATATTAATTAAAATTACCATAGAATAAATAAATCAAATTGAAACTCAAAATAACATAAATATAAATTAATTAATAGGGAGATATATTTAAATGGGAAGTATATATAACATACAAAATAATAATGTGGTGAACATTAATTTATTTCAGAGATGTAAAAAAGTGATATGCAAATCCCTTAACATGCGTCTAACTTTTTATTTGTATCTTTATATAACTGAATTATAATATAAAGTTAATTATATAATTTATTTATATCCTTTTCTTGTTTATAATTAATTTTAATTAACTTATTATAATTTTTTAAATAAATTCATAAACAGTTATGTTTGTCTTTCGTGTTTTGACCACATTTAGATTATGTGTGAAAAATGATTTTGGTTTGTAAACCATGGTTAAATGGGTCAATATATAAACATATAAAGAAAAATAATAATGAAGTAATTATCATATTTATAAATTAATTATAATTTTAAAACTAATAATTAAATATTTTTATGAAAAATTATCCAACATAACAATAATGTAGACAATTAGTCGTACGTATGATTGAGTAACGTTCCCATTTTTCAGTGATCATTATGGAAAAAAGGAAATTAACATTATATATTTCTATATTGATAATTATATAATAAATAAAATATTGTTTAATAATATATTCACATATATATAGGTATAGTGATGAAAAAGGAATCACATAATGTCGAGGAGGCGGTCGTCCGCATGTCGAGGAATGAAGTTATATATTTTTAAGTGTGTGAATCTGTAATAAATAAAATGATATTTACTATGTTTCCAGAAATGTAATTATGTTATAAATATCATATAGATTTGTTTATGTCTTGGGTGTTTAATTAAAACCATACATTATACCTTCAACGTATAATGTGAATGAATCACATTGCATTGAGGGGGCGGTAGTCCACAATTCATTAAAAGGTGATAATTTTTAATAAAAATATAGGTTTTTATATTGAAAACTGGGGTTGCTCTTATCCTATTATTATCAATTTTATTAGATGAATAAATAAATTTTATTTAATATAATATATATATATATATATATGAAATTAATGTTAGCTACTAATTTTAATTAATTTAATTTATTATCATTAAATATCTTTCTGGGAATATAAATGATTTTCTAGGAAAACATCAAGTTTATATTCAATTAGTTCTTATATTAATTTCTAATTAAACTGCAACTGTTGAATTAATTTTTTATTTTTGTAAAAAATTATTTTCATAAATTAGTTTTTATTATTCGTAACTACTAATTTAACTGTTAGTTCATATCATATTATATTAAATAATAATATTTAATAATATATTGTATTTTGGAAAAACTCAGTCTTGTATCTAATGCAATACATTGAAGAAACTAATTTTTTCATGTTTCAAATGCTAACTCAGTGTCACATTCATTTATAGATATAAATTAAATTAATTTTATTTATAATATTAAATACATTATTAATACTTGTGATATTATATTCCATTATGCGTGCTTGGTGTTGCGTGTCATACATGATATTGAATAAAATGCTCCAATTTGTTTTCATGTCATTATAATAAATATATTATATTTTAATATTTTAAGAAACTTTATGTGTGTCATATCCTGCCCTTACGAAAGGACACCCTTCATTTCTATTATTTAAACACGTTTGATACTCCTAGATCAATATAACACTACCAACATCACTTATAAATATTCCTATAATTTTTTGAGGATAAATTATATCCAAAATAACACCAATAATGTTCGTAATAGGATATATAAATGAGTTGTTTCAAAGAAGAAGTAAGCTCATGAACATATCACTTTCGTTTTACTTCTTATTTTATATCCAATAAATATGTATTATTTATCATAAAATAATTCATTCAGTATATTTTATATAAATAATGTAATTATGTTTTTGAAACCACTATTATCCACACTTTTTCCAAGAAAACATGATGGGAATGTATCATTCGTGTGTACATACAACATACAATCTCCACATTGTAATGTAATTTATTTTTCATCACCGTATCATATAGATGGATATTATGATGGGTTAAATAATTATACATGATATTTATGAAGAAATTAGTATTTTTAACGACAACATGAAATCTACCATTTACCCACAAAGACATTTGAAAATGATAATTCTGCTCCTACGTATGTGTGGACTACACCTCCACAAAGTGACGTGATTTTTTATTAAAATCAATTTTACATGAATGATAATAAGGATTATTTTAATGAATATTATATATATATATATATATGATATAATAATTATTTTTAATGGTTAATTATTATTTACATGTCTTTCATTTCATCATTCAAAAACTTAAAACAACACTCATAAAGATGTACAACCTACCGTCTCCATGAATTATGTAATATATTTCTATATATCTACCTTTGATGAATTTATCTAAATATGTAATTTTTTAATACATATTATATTTAAATCATGATTAAAATTCATTTTATGATGTAACCAAGGACAATGTACAATGATGAAAACTATATAATCAAAACATACTTGAGAAACAAAGCAATTAAAACATGAAATTGTGATTTATGTAGATAAATATTAATTAAGGTGTGATAAAAGGATAAAAGTATATAATATTTTATATGATATATATTTGTGTTTTTTAGGAATATAGGTTTAATAAATCAATATTTATAATATAGGATGTTTGAACATGTATGAAGGAAGTCAGACCCAGGGTAAGGGTTTTATGTTATAATCTCAATTCATAAATAGATTATTTATGATAACATTTTTTTATAATGTAATATTACTATATAATTTTCATTAAATTCATGAAAAATATTATCCTATGTTTTTAATTATTTATAATACATAATTTCTTTTAATATACATCTCTTCAAGTACAAATGATTCTAAATGAAAATCTTTATGGAATAACGTAGTTTATTTCTCTCTCGTGCTGAAAATCATTTTTCATCCATATCCATGTTTTCTAAATATTTATTAGACAATGTTTATATCATGATATTATAGTTTTTTATTATCATTTTACCCATTATTTACATTTTAAAAAATGTTTTAAAAGCAAAATTTTTTTATTTTCTAAATGGGTTACTTTTTGACTTTTTATAAAACTATGAAAGGAATATTTTATTTTAACAAAAATAACACTAACATTATTTACTCCATAATTAATTTTAAATTATTAGAATATAAATATATTATTATTCAATTTTCTTTTCAATGAAAAATTATTACTTAATTTTGTGAAATTTGTAGCATTTAAATAAGCGATGGAAAATTGAAATTCTATTTTCACCATGAAATATTTCAATGATTATTTTAAAATGATTTTTATTTTAGATAAAATAATTTGATGTTACTAATTTTTTACTAGAGGATATGTTCCAAATAAACTATCCTTATTTTTTTTTTTTGAATTTTATGTAATGATAAGATTTTTCTATGAATCCTATTTCTTTTATATTGTTTATGATATATTAAAATATTAAAATGTATATAAAACCCATTTCTTTTCTATGGTTAATTCCATGACAGAATGTTTATGAAACACATTTACTTTTCAAGGGTTATTATGTGTGGAATATAATATGATATTATAAAACAAATATGTATTATTTTTATTTTGTGATGGGTATGATTTTAATTATATAGCTCTAAAACGAGTTGAGTAAATATTTATTTTTCATTAGATAAAAAGGACTGGAAATAAGATTCAAATTAATTCTATAATGGACTCCATCTGTTATGATAGTCTTAATAGTGAAACATGTCCATTGAAATGTGTTGTGTAGTGAAACCAGTCTTCTAAGATAGTATTATTAATGATCCATGAAAAATATGGAAATAATTATATATGTTTATATTTATTCCACAAACTTTTTTTTCTTCTTCCAATGTTATATTTCATGGATCATTATCTTTGATTCATTTATGAATCATGTTTTATGACCTAAAAAATTTTAATCCATAATTAATGATTATGTTCTATGAAATGTAGGTTATGGTTTTGAAATTTGAAGCTCAAGTTCTCATACATTTATACACATGTTATGTTTATAAATCTCTTTTTTACTCTTATTAAGAAGCTCTGATAACCCTTTATTATGTTTCCCTTACCCATGTTATGGATAAAGTTATGAAGTATGATATGCATAATAAGGTTTCTTGTCAGGAAGAACTATGTAGATGATTATATTGTTATCTTTTGAACAATATTTTAATGTTTCTATGATTCTAATAATAATAGAACTTTAGGATTATAGCATTGAAAAATATGTTATGTAATAAATTTTTATCTAATAATATGAAATATATATGTAAAAATGAGTTGTTTTCCGAATATTGTATCATATAAATATTAATTTATCATTTAAAACTAAGATGACAATTATTTTTTGAGACCCATTCATATATTTCTACATATAGGATAATATATTAATGTTTAGTAGTGATTATTCTTGACCTATGTTAGAACGAATGTGTCATATATTTATAAGAAGGTTTCATGATCTTGTAATCCTAAAAAGTATTTTTAATGATTATGTGCGTTCCTGATATTATTACTGTGGTTACAAATTTTATTTTTGGTTTTTGTCAATTGATTTAACCTGAGGTAATCATGTTAATGATGAATAAAATAGACAATCAAATAAATTTCTTCCTTTCAAAAATATTTTATGTAAGTCTGAATGAAAAATCCCATTTAAATTTATAGAAATGTTTTCAAGATATGAATCATGTAATTCTTCCAAACACGTAAAGAATGAATTATTTTTTTGATTCCTTCATTAGGAAATGCTATCCATATTTTAGTTGGTCAATTTATCCACTAATTTTTTATTACTATTTATATTCTTTTTCTCTAGTGTTCAAAACAAGAAAATGTTATTCCTTCAATTTATCATTATGATAGTGAAGTAGATCAAGAGTTATATATTATAAAGAATATGATTAAATGATTTGAAAATTACTTCATTTAGTGGTATGAGTCTAAGATATTATTTTAAAATAATTACTTTCCTCATATACTTCATTCAAAAATAGGGAATAAATTCCTTAAGATAAATTTTAATGATGACGTATCTTTTTGTATAAATGGGGAAAATTTTATGATACTTTTGTGGTATACTTCTAGTTTTATCATTATACCTAAAATTATGTTTTATTGGTTATTTAGTTTCTTAATACTAAATATTAAAAGGAAAATATTTATAAGGAACATTAGTAGCAATGAAGAAAAAGATTAATTTTCTACAATGGTGGAAATATCGGTCAGTATCACCCATCAATATCATGGTTATGATAATAATATAAATATGTAATTAAATTGAAATTATACTAACCATGTAGGAAAGGTGAAGAGATTTCATTTTTTCTCAATGTGTGGAAAGAAACATGGAGAAAGAATTTAAAGGGACTGGTAAATGTTTTAATTGTGTAAAAGAAATTCTCAAGATATAGAATTCCGAAGTTATGGTATTACATTATCTAATGATATGAATAGGGAGAAATCTACAGATAATATACCACCCATAATCCATTGTTTCAAATTTATAGAGTATGAGAATTATCCTAACTAGCTATCTCATATAACGGTTAATGGAAAAGATCAGCATCAACAACCTCATAAACTGAGAGACAAATGGAAATATCATTTAATCGCAATTTTAGATGATAAGTATGATCCATATGTGGTGATAGGGACACATTCTATCAAATCTAGAACTACTGTTGAATTATATGTTTCTAGATTTACCCAGTCTATTATATCCTAATATTTTTCAAATGGTATCATAATTCCACCATGATGATTATATGTTGATTTATCAGTAAAAATACCAAATGAAATTAAAATTGAAAATCATGTTTATGATTATTCACCAATTGATGTTTATTGTAATTTTAGTCTGTTAAATCTCATCATTCTCAATAATGCTGAATTTTATTTAATATTAGTTACTGATTGTATTTTTATTACGTAAATCCCAGATCATTTTTTGAGGAATATATGTAACATTTTATATTTCAATCCATCTTATGAATATCTATTAGTGTGTTTATAAACATGAAATTATATTGTAAATAAAATTAATTATATATTTATTCCTATTTAAAATGTGTGTTTATCTCACAAGGTTTGAGAACAACTCAAAATATGTATTCATACTATGTGGGTGTTTCATGATGTATTTATTGAAATATTTCATAGTATTTCACTATGTTGTGAATTAGATTTATCAATATAATTAATACATAAAGGGAAACCAATTTCAATGACTATATATTGAATGACACTAATTGAGTTTCTGGTAATTAAAAAGAAATTGCAGTAGAATCGTGAAAAAATATTTATTCTTCAAATTGAGTAACCTTTAGACGAACCTGTTATTTCATATAAGAAGACAGATTGGCTAATTTGACTATGCATGGATTATGTGGATCTTTAAAAGATCATTATTGAGATAATGTATCATCAAAATCATATTTATGACTTTTTGTATCAATTATGTGAGTTTCATACACTTCAAATATTATCCGTTATTATGGATCTCATCAATTAAGTATTAAGAAGGAAAATATAACCAAGAGAATATTTTGTAAAAGGAATGGTAACTATAGTGACCCAGCCCTTTTCTTACATTACTATTACATCGTTTCCAAGATAAACAACATAATAGTATTATAGATAGAGGATCCAATGGTTTAGTGTTCTCGGAAAACTAGGACCATACATAACAAATACAACATCAAGCATAAACATTCATTTAATTTCTTCTTCTATTTCTTCTTATTGGCACTTGTCCTCTCATTAGTACATATAGTCACCTGAGGATATAAATACAAAGGGGTGAGCGAAAATCCTAGTAAGAGGATAGATAAGAACAATATATCATGGGGTGAGCATAATCATAACATAGACAAAATATCATGAACATGAGAGGAGCATAAATAGAAGACTTGAAATGTGGCAATGCATAAAAATGAAACATAATGTCTTAGTGGTTAACTTCCACACATACTTGTGAACCAAGATAGAATCTTGTTCACACATCATTTCAAATTTACTCATGATATTCATCACTTTACCCAATGCATTGGAGCGCTATATAATTTCGGGCGCACCCGTCACATTTAAACATTCATATTATGCTATATAATTCCAGGCGCACCCGTCACATCATAACATTATAATTATAATGATTTCCACATAGAACAAATATAAAACATGTACATAAATAACCCATTTAAAGGAATGGGTTTCATCTCATAATAACACATTCATAAGCTTTTGGTTCCCAAAAGAAAGAGGGAACAACATACTTGATATAAGAACCATCAACCTTGAATGAGAGGTAAAAGGTGAGTTCTTGAAAGAAGAATTCTTTTGGAAAACATTTTGATGGACATAAATACCAGTGAAAAACATGTATATCCCATAAAAGTAAATGAAATTATTAACAAATGATCTTTGAGGAGTAACCATATCAAAAATGGAGTGAAAGAGGTAGAACCCGAAGGATGAAAGTTGGGTTCGAGAATTTCCCCTTACCTTGTACCCGAATGATTCCTTCTCTTTAATGTCTTGTATAATGACAATATATTAATTAATTATAAATCCAGAACCATGTTTACGTTAATAGGGTTAATTCTGGTTTCATTATGTCATATTATGTTCCTTTGGATGACTTATAGAGTTTAAAAATATTGTTCGGGGATGTTTGTATTTATGGTTTTCTTGAGTGGTTCACTTGTATTCTTAAATTGAAGTTTCGGTAGATCATGGGTAAACATCCGAAACTGATATTACATGTTATTAATGAGATTACAGGAGTTTGAATGATATTATAATGAATCACATTATATCCATGTGGATGAATCATTAGTTAAGAATTCAATGATGGTTATTTGGGTAAATTTGAGTGGTTTTTGGATCACAACGAACTTGTTTTAACTTTTAACATAGTAATATGGCCATAGGATATTTACAGAACTTAAAAAAGAACATAATACATATAAAAGATTCTGGTTCAACCATAAAAATGGTTTCATGACCATATCTGAATGTATAAATGGAAAAAGAGAGCATGTTGTTTTTGATGGTGATAAATTAACACCTCATGGACAACGTTCTCTTTAATGAAATAAAAGGAATAGGGAAAGGGTGTGGGGTGACATAATATCCCATTAGAATCATAAAATCATAGTATATGTATAATACTGGAGTTACAAAACAATTTGGATGAATACAGGTGGGGATAGAACAAGAAAGGAACTTGAACTTGAAAGGAAATTAAAGGAGAAGAGGGAGGGAAATTACCTCTTAAATCTTCCTCTTGAGATCCTCCTTAAGAAAGCTAGTCTTGGTCTGTTGATGAGGACAACAGCTTTTGGACATGGGGGAGGTGCTAGGGAAGATGTTTTGACAGGGTTTAGAGAATTCTTGGATCTTGAGAGGTGTGAGGAAATGAGGGAGTGAAGGGTTGCGTTTATAGTGGAGGGGAGAGGGATTTCCTTAATATAAAATTCATTAGTTTATTAATTTCCCCTAAGACAAGGAATTGTGAGTCTTGGATGACCAATAATAGTAATTTTATAATGTACTCCCGAACCATGTGGGCTTATGTCAGCAGAAAATCACCGATGACTCAAATAATACATTATTTAGCATTTATTGTGAATTATCAGATTATACTATTCATAAAAAATTTTAGTACCTCAGAACAATCTACAAAATTTAACCCAACCATTTTTCGATCTATAGAATCCAAAAATTATGTCTATTTTTCAAAAATAATTTTATATATATTATTAATTTAATATTCAATTAAAATCATAATTAACTTAAAAAACAGTTTTTAAGATTAAAACTGATTTTATAGTTCTTTCAAAAATTACGTAGGGTCTTATAAAATTATCTAAAAACTATTATAAATTGATTAAATAATTAATGAGTACATTTTAGGGAAATAAATATTATTTTAAATTAATTAATTAATTATAATTAATTATTTATGACTTTAAAAATTCCAAAAACGTTTATTAAGGTCAAATTGTCACATTCTAATATGTCCAAATTTTATTTTATTATTCATAGGTAACGTTACTCCTATTTAATATTCATAAGGGTCATATTACTATTCAGAAGGGTAGGTTACTATTCATAACGGTAAGTAACTATTAACCAAAAATTATTATTTTTTTCATTGGACTCTAAAAATCATCTTGAACACAACCGTGAATGTCAGATTTTCAAAATTCCAAACATAAAAGTGAAAATCTTATGTTTAAAAGTTACTTATCACTTAGTAGTTCATTTTGTTGTGTTTTCATGTTATTTTATGACATATTTATAAGAAGGGAATTTCCATTGAAAACCATTGGGTCATTACATTCATCCCCCATTAAGAAACTTCGCCCCCGAAATTTCACTTTACACAAACAGGTGAGGGTACTTCTCCTTCATTGCATCTTCTGGTTCCCAAGTTGCTTCCTCAAACATATGGTTCCTCCTCAACACATTGACAAGATGGGTTGTCTTGTTGCGTATAACCTTATCTCTCCGATCTAGAATCTTTACTGGCTGCTCCTCAAAGGATAGATCATCTTCCAGCTGCACCACCTCTGAGTTTAGTACATGTGATGGGTCTGGTATGTACTTCCTCAGTAGTGATACATGAAACACATCATGAACATGATCCATATTCGGTGGAAGTGCCATGCGATAGGCCATGACTCCTATTCGATCAAGGATCTCAAAGGGGCCAATGTACCTTGGGCGTAGCTTCCCTTTCTTCCCGAATCACATGACTCTCTTACATGGAGATATTCGAAGGAATACATTATCTCCAAAGTCGAACTCCAAGTCCCTTCGACGGTTGTCAACATAGCTCTTTTGCCGACTTTGAGTAGCTTTGATGTGTTTCTCGATGACTTGAACCTTATCTGTCATCTCTTGAACTAGATTGGGACCAAGTAGCTTTATTTCTTCAACTTCATCCCAACAGGTTGGAGTTCTACATCGCTTCCCAGAAAGAGCTTCATACAGAGCCATCTGAATACTCGAGTGGAAGCTATTGTTGTATGAGGACTCAACCAATGGGAGACGCTGATCCCAACCACATTTGAATTCAATAGATCATGCTCTTATCATATCATCATGTGTCTGAATAGTCCTCTCATATTGGCCATCGATTTTGGGTTGATAGGCCGTGCTGAAATTTAATTCAGTACTCAAAGCATGTTGAAGTCTCCTCTAGAACATAGATGTGAACCTTGTATCACAGTCAGATTAAATTGAGAGTGGAACACCATGCATTCTCACCACTTTCTTCACATATATCATTGCAAGTTGTTCAAGTGAGAAGTCTTCCTGAATAGCGATAAAATGGGCAGTCTTGGTGAGTCGGTTAACCACAACCCATATCACATTATTCCCCTTTGATGTCTTTGGGAGACCTCTGACAAATTCCATAGTAATGTTTTCCCATTTACACATGGGTATAGGCAATGGCTGCATCATACCATTGGACTTTTTCCGCTCAGCTTTAACTTGCTGACATACCAAGCACCTTGATATATATTCCACAATCTCTTTCTTCATGTTATACAACCAGAAGTGTTCTCGGAGATCATGATACATCTTGGTACTCCCAGGATGGATAGAGAATGTTGATCTTTGTGCATTATCCAATAGGTCCTTCTTAATCCCGGGTGATGGAGGCACACAAAGCCACGTTCCAAACCGAATCACACCATCATTGTTGATATGGAACTCTTGCAACTTCCAATCCTTTACTGCATTCACCCTCTTTTGTATCTCCACATCATCCCTTTGTTCTTCCTTAATCTTCTCTTGAATGGATGGTTGCGCAATAATTTGGGCAAGGTAGGATGTATCTCATACACTTATGATTTCCATATCCATCCTTTGCATATCCAAGAAGATTGGGTCTTTCTCAATCCGCAACATGGACAGAGTAGTAGGTTCCATTCTGCTTAGAGCATCAGCTACCTTGTTCGCCTTTCCAGGATGATAGTGAATAGAGCAATCGTAATCATTGATTATCTCTAACCATCTCCTTTGACGCATGTTGAGCTCCTTTTGTGTGAATATATACTTTAGGCTCTTGTGGTCAGTGTATATGTCACACTTCTCACCATAAAGGTAGTGCTGCTAGATTTTCATGGAAAAAATCACGGCTGCCAGCTCTAGATCATTCGTCGGGTAGTTCTGCTCACGGATCATCAACTGTCGTGAGGCGTAGGCTATCACATTATCATTTTTCATGAGTAAACAACCTAATCCTTTCTTTGAAGAATCACTGTATATCACAAAACATTCTCCACATTTCGGTAGTGTGAGTACAGGTGCTGTGATCAGGCTTCTCTTTAGCTCCTTGGAGCTTCCCTCACATTCTTTCGTCCATACATAGTTTACCACATTCCTTGTTAACTTAGTTAGCGGGCTTGACAATCGTGAGAAGTTTCTCTCAAAACATCGGTAGTACCCAGCTAATCCAAGAAAACTATAGATTTCTGTCACACTAGAGGATCTGGGCCATTCATTAATCGCCTTTGTCTTTTAAGGATCCGCAGAAATTACCTCACTTGTGATCACATGTTCCAAGAACATGACTTGATTCATCCAAAAGTCACACTTTATGAACATGGAGTACAACATCTCCTTTCACAATGCCGCCAACACATGTCTTAGATGTTATTCATGTTTCTCCTTGCTCTTGGAGTATATGAGAATATCACCGATAAACAGTACCACAAATTTTTCGAGGTAATGTCTAAAGAATCTATTCATCAAATCCATGAATATTGCAGGTGCATTAGTAAGTCCAAAGGTCATCACTAAAAACTCATAGTGCCCATACCTTCTATGGAAGGCATTCTTCTTGAATATCATCCTTCTTTACCTTTACCTGATGATATCTGGAACAATGATCCACCTTTGAGAAGTATTGAGCTCCTCTTAACTAATCGAACATGTCATCAATCCTTGGGAGAGGATACTTGTTCATTATGGTGATCTTGTTGAGTTCCCGATAATCGATACACAGCCGCATGGTTCCATCCTTCTTTTTCAGAAAGAGCACTAGCGCACCCCAAGGTGATGTACTAGGGCGTATGAACCCTTTGTCCAGATGCTATTGCAGCTGCTTCTTTAACCCCTCCAGTTCGATAGGATCTATCCTATAGGGGCACTTCGAGATAGGACTAGCTCTAGGTATGAGTTCAATTGAGAAATCTACTTCAAGATCTGAGGGAATTCCAGGTAACTATTCGATAAATACATCGCTTTATTCCCTCACGATGGGAATTTCTTCAAGGTTGAAACTTTCCTTCGACTCAACCATTTGGGCGAGGTATTCTTCTTCATAGGGAATCAACACCCACACCATTGAAGGATTTTTCAAGGAGATTCATGATCTTCCTTGAATTTATAGAGGATCATGGGATGGTTCGGAATATGAAAATATATTTCCTTTTCCCGATAGTTGATATGTGCTCTATATAATGAGAGCCAATCCATTCCCATTATAGTGTCGAATTCCACCAGGGGAAGTATTACGAGATTTTCCGGAAGAATCTTCCCACATAATTCAATAGTAGAAGATTCAAACACATGGGTTTCAATGATTTCACCACTTGATGTTTTTACAGATATCTCTACTTCAAGGTTTCGGGGCTTCGATTCTATAGTTATAACAAGCTTTCAAGATATAAAGGAATGCGTAGAACCAGAATCAAATAATACTTCTTCCATTTTTAAGTGAATAGGAAGTGTACCTTGTATTACTTCATTATCATGCTCCACCTCCGTAGTAGTGATGGAATAAGCCTTCCCTTGTTCCTTTGGCTTTAGTGTATGATGACGCTGATTACCCTCAAGGTCTTGAGGTTTAGTGCACTGGTTTTCATAGTTCCCTAGCTCCATACAATTGTAGCATTGAACCACGAGTGGTTATCTGCTTTCATCGACTACATTCTCCTTCCTTTTCGTGTCTTTTAGTCACTCTTGAGCATGGTGTCCTTCTTTCCCACACTTGAAGAATTTCCCCGTCCCTTTAATGTAGTTACCATTGGGCAACTTCCCACATTTTTGGCATGCGGGTCGTTGATTTTTCTTCCCGCCTTTGTCATCAGGTCCACCAGCTTGAAAATCCATCTTTCTCTTCTTATCACCAATTCAATGAGACCATTCTCGAAACTCCATCTTCAATTTTAGGTCACACCGAACAACTTCTTCATAACTCCCAAAGTCTCTAATTGAAAGATCCTTTCGAAGGTGTTGTTTTAATCCACTAAAGAATCTATCAATTTTTCTATCATTCTTGATAAAAAACCCGAAGCATACCTTGCGAGCCTTGTGAAATTCACTTCACAGATTGTGCTAGATTCTCCTTCATTTTTCTTGAGCTCTATAAATTCTATCTCTATCTTCGTGCGAAGAGTTCTTGGGAAATACTGGTTAAGAAACATTATCTTAAAGTCTTCCCATTCCATCTGTTCAATTTCCTCCCTTGGCTTTGTGTTATTAATAAAATCCCAACATTGATCAGCTTCTCCATCTAGACGATATATGGCTATAGTCACCTTCTCCGTCTGAGAATAGTGAAGCACAAAAAAGATCTTCTCCATGGAGTTGACCCATTGTTCCGCAACTAGTGGATCAGAAGATCTACAAAACGTCAGTTGTCATTGCCGCATAAAACATTCAATAGCCAGTTTCTTCCTCTTTGGTGAAGGAGGATGTTCCCCATTATTATGGTTATTGTTCATAACCTGAGATAATTGGGTAATCATCTCCATGAAGTTTTGAAATCCACCCCCCAAATCATTAGGGATGTCGTTCGGGCAATCATTGCAATGGCCCTCACATGAGTTGTTGGCCTGATTTCTCCTAGTTCCCACCATTTTCTAAAATAGAAAAGGATAGAACAAAACATAAGTAAACAAGTCATAAATAACATATTAATTTAGAAAATTATACCAAAAACATAACATATGGGATCCCTAGGTAAATATTATTGTGTGCATATTTTTACTTAGTCTCATACTAGAGGTTTTCACTAGGGATCACTAATCCTAATTCCCAAATTAAGTAAACCTTTCCTCTGATACCAACTATAGAGACCCAGCCCTTTTCATACATTACTATTAAAAAGTTTCAAATATAAACAACATAATAGTATTACACAGAGAGGATCCAAAGGTTTAGTGTCTTGGGAAAACTAGGACCATACATAACAAATACAACATCAATCATAAACATTCATTTAATTTCTTCTTCTATTGATTCTTATTGATACTTGTCCTCTCCTTAGGAGATGTAGCCACCTGAGGATATACATACAATGGGGTGAGATAAAAGCCCAATAATAGGATAGATAAGAACAATATATCATGGGGTGAGAATAATCATAACATAGGCAAAAGATCGTGAACATGAGAGGAGCATAAATAGAAGACTTGAAATGTGGCAATGCATAAAAATGAAACATCATGTCTTAGTGGTTAAATACCACAAATACTTGTGAACCAAGATAGAATCTTGTTCACACATCATTTCACATTTACTCATGATATTTATCACTTTACCCAATGCATTGGAGCGCTATATAATTCTGGGCGCACCCGTCACATTTAAACATTCATATTGCGCTATATAATTCCGGGCACACCTGTAACATCACAACATTATCATTATCATGATTGCCACATAGAACACATATAAAACATGTACATAAATAAACCATGGAAAGGAATGGGTTTTATATCATAATAACACATTCATAAGTTTTGGGTTCCCAAAAGAAAGAGGGAACACTATACTTGACACAAGAACCATCAACCTTTAATGAGAGGTAAAAGGTGAGTTCTTGAAAGAAGAGTTCTTTTCGAATACATTTTGATGGACATAAAAACCAGTGAAAAACATGTATATCCCATAAAATTAAAGGCAATTATGAAAAAATGATCATTGAGGAGTAACCATATCAAAAATTGAGTGAAAGAGGTAGAACCCGAAGGATGAAAGTTGGGTTCGAGAATTCCCCCTTACCTTGTACCCGAATGCCTCCTTCTCTTTAATGTCCTGTATAATGACATTATATTAATTAATTAGAGATTCAGAACCATTTTTTTGTTAATATAGTTAATTCTGGTTTCATTATGTCATATTATGTTCCTTCGGATGACTTATAGAGTTTAAAAACATTGTTCGAGGATGTTCGTTTTTATGGTTTTCTTGAGTGGTTCACTTGTATTCTTAAATTGAAGTTTGGGTAGATCATGAGTAAACATCCAGAACTGATATTACATGTTATTAATGAGATTAATGGTGTTTTAATGATCTTATAATGAATCACACTATATCCATGTGGATGAATCATTTGATAAGAATTTAATGATGGTTATTTGGGTTAATTTGAGCGGTTTTTGGATCACAACGAACTTGTTTTAACTTTTAACTTAGTAATATGGCCATAGGGTATTTAAAGAACATAAAATATATCATAATACATATATAATATTCTGGTTCAACCATAAAAATGGTTTCATGACCAGATCTGAAGGTAAAAATGGAAAAAGACAGAATGTCGTTTTTGAAGGTGATAAATTAACACCTCATGAAGAACGTTCTCTTTAATGAAATAAAAGGAAGAGGGAAAGGGTGTGGGGTGATATAATATCCCATTAGAATCATAAAATTACATTATATGTATAATAATAGAGTTAAAAAACAATTTGGATCAATATAGGTGGGGAGAGATCAAGAAAGGAACATGAACTTGAAAGGAAATTAAAGGAGAAGAGGGAGGGAAATTACCTCTTAAATCTTCCTCTTGAGATCCTCATTAAGGATTCTATTCATGGTATTTTGATGAGAACAGAAGTTTTTGGACGTGGGGGAGGTGCTATGGAAGATGTTTGGGTAGAGTTTAGAGAAGTCTTGGAGCTTGAGAGGTGTGAGGAAATGAGGGAGTGAAGGGTGGCTTTTATAGTGGAGGGGAGAGGGTTTTCCTTAATATAAAATTAATTAGTTTATTAATTTACCCTAAGACAAGGAATAGTGAGTCTTGGATGACCAATAATAGTAATTTTATAATGTAATCCTGAACCAAGTGGGCTTACATCAGCAGAACATCATCGATGACTCAAATAATACATTATTTAGCATTAATTGTGAATTATCGGATTCTACTATTCATAAAAAATTCTAGTACCTCAGAAAAATCTCAAAAGTGTACCCCAACCATTTTTTGACGTGTATAATCCAAAAATGTAGTCCATTTTTCAAAAATAATTTTCTAAATATTATTAATTTAATATTCAATTAAAATCATAATTTACT
Source organism: Viscum album (assembly GCA_963277665.1). NCBI lineage: Eukaryota > Viridiplantae > Streptophyta > Magnoliopsida > Santalales > Viscaceae > Viscum > Viscum album. Next base: position 217,055 of record CAUJRU010000449.1, on the reverse strand, counting down.
TAAAAAACAGTTTTAAGATTAAAACTGATTTTATAGTTCTTTCAAAAATTACGTAGGGTCTTATAAAATTATCTAAAAAATATTAGACATTGATTAAATAATTTATGAGTAAATTTCATGGAAATAAATATTATTTTTAATTAATTAATTAATTATAATTAATTATTTATGACTTATAAAATACCAAAAACGTTTACTATGGTTAAATTGTCACTTTCTAAGATGTATAAATTTTATTTTATTATTCATTGGTAATGTTACTATTATTTAATATTTATAAGGGTCATATTACTACTCATAAGGTTATGTTACTATTCATAGGGGTAGGTTACTATTCACCGAAATTATTTTTGTTTCATTAGACTCTAAAAATCATCTTGAACACAACCGTTAATGTCAGATTTTCAAAATTCCAAACATAGAAGTGATAAACATATGTTTAAAGGTTACTTATCACTTAGTAGTTCATTTTGTTGTGTTTTCATGTTATTTTACGACATATTTATAAGAAGTGAATTTCCATTGAAAAACATTGGGTCGTTACAGTCTCTATGAATTTATAGTGATGTTAGTCGGTCTTAGTAATACTCCTCTATATTCATGGATTAAATGAATATTTCCATTAGAGATTAACACGATCAATTTTTGGTAGTATGTATAGATGAAATTGTTATATATTTAAATTTAAATTAATATAATTAAGATCACCCAAATATTTTTTTAAAGACCCTAATGAACGAGAAGTTGTTTGAAATTTTTTTCCAAGTGTGAATTTTGGATACAAAAGGTTTCATTTTTTATGTAATATAATCTCAAGTGATGGTATGTATCTAGATCAATCAAAGTAAAAAAACATTTAAATATTGGCCTTGAACCACCACGAATACTAAGATCTAATGTCTTCATGGATTATCTAGATATTATTGGTTCTTTTCGAATAATATCTCATGGTTTTCTCAAACATAATCCATGTTTACTCAGAAGATATCCATGTTCCATTGGATATATGAATTTGAAGAGATTTTAAAATAACTATGTAAAATCTTAGTCAACAAACCAATACATATATTACCCCACAACAGGGAAGGGGTTGAAATCTATAGTGATTCATTAAAGAAGGGACAATTACAAATTCTCATGAATAATTAAATGGTTATGGATTATACCCCATGAATATTTATTTGTGATTAGTTAAATTACCCAAATCATGATTCATAGTTTTTTGTGGACATGTTTTCCTTAATTAAATGGATGTAATAAATTAATGTTTGATGGTGTGATATTTATACTAATCACAAAATTTTAAATTATATATTCCTTCAGAATGAGTTGAATATGAACCAAAAAAGACTTTTAGAGTTCACATAAGGTTATGACTACCCAATACTTTACCACCCTTGGAATGAAAAAAATTGAGGACACGATGACTTAAAAGGATCTTTATAGATTATCTATGAAGAGGATCACAAAAGATATAATATTTGTAGATGTAAAATGAATATATTTTGAAATATTAATGTAATTGGAGAAATATTATCCTTATCATAAGAATATTAAACCATATATCCATTTTAAGAATAATGGGGAATACATGAAAGATGGCTAGCTGCAGAATAATGTTGGAAATTTTCTTAAGTTCAAAATGTATTATGAAAAAATGATAGAGTTCAGGACTATTTAGGTGTTACTTGAATAATATATTTTAATAATAATATATTGGATTAAAAAAATAGTCTATAATTATATACTCATATTGTAATGACCAAACCTTTTACAAATGAAATTATAATTTTAATTGAATAAGTGTCCTATTTATGTAATGGGAATATAAAAAACACATGCACTAGTTTGGTTATATTAGACTGTTATATGTTATATACTATCATATTCAAAATACAAATAAGAATTATAATCCTTGATAATATATCCATTTAACAATGTTAACATGTTCAGTATCTATAAATTATATAATAATTTCCAATTTACAAACAATAAGTGACAACCTTGACTAGTAGCATTGTAACCTATGAAGCCCATTTATCAATGAATCCAAGGGAGATAGAAACTAGGATATGTTGGATGAATTCATGAAATTTTGAAGCATACAATAATTTAATGAAAAATTATTATTAATTATTATATACTAAATATAAATTATAATATAATTTTATGATGTTAAAATATAATTTTTATAACTATCAAAAAATTGTTATTATAAAAAAACGTGTAATTTTTAATAAATGGGTATTTTAATTGAAAAGTTTAATTTATAATATTTATTGAATTATTTTGAATATTGAAAATTTATTTATGGAATTATCATGTCAAAATTATCAAATGGTGAAGTTTTATAATTTTCTAATAGAAAATACATTTTTTATTTGGTTTACAAAATCCGGTTTATGGTTTATTATTAACCTCAAAAGAAAAGGGAACCAAGAAAAAAGTATTCACTATTCAATGTACAAAGTTAAAAATTAAGAATATTGACAACACATTAGGATATAAGGTCCCAAGATCACCCACATTAGCCTAATACACATCGCCAGCTATAATCAGCCTAGGTCACATCACCAACCATCAACTTGAGTCACCACTTTCATCATCTGCATCATATAATAAACATTCTCGTAATCATAGAAAAACAAAAATAGTCATAAAAACAATTATATCCCTTAAAATACACTATAAAACATCACACCATATCATCTTAATCACCCAGCGAACAAGAAACAACCTAACCACCAATACAGAGTGATCTCACCTCCTCATAAACCACAAAACATCAGCATGAAAATATGACGAGAAACACCAACATCAACCACCATAATCAAAGTTAAGAAAAACCACACCAAAAAAAATTAGAACACCAAAGAACAATCATCAAATAGTTTGACCTCTATTGTGAATGAAAAAACCCTTCAATGATAACATTAGAATGATAATGAAAACCAAAAACCATCATTGAAGAGATCATGCCTAGAATACTGATGGCCTCTGAACCACAAATCCCAAAACCTTATTGTAACCCCAACTCATGATCTGACTAAGAGAAGAGTAGTATAACATGAGGTTAGAGTAGTTATTTGAGCAGGTGAGGGCTCTAAATGAAGGCATCATCGATGAGGAAGAAAACTAGGAACCATTAATGTAGTTGATATCTGACCCTGCCAATGCCTTGATACCTATCTCACACCAAACCAGAAAACCTTAATCCTCATTATTCCACCACAATATAACCAACTCTGAGAAGTGTAGAGGGATGTTAGATTAGAGCCACATAATGACCATCCATAGTCTTCAATAACAGCCAACCATTGTTGGGGCCCCAAGACATACTTGAACAAGATGTCGTGGATAAGAATCACCTTCACCAAAGAAAAGATAAAAAATAGGCTTGAAGGTGATGTCTAAAATAATAGGCATATACAAATAATAAAATAACAATAGGGGGTATAACCCATAGAGGATCCATACTTCCCGATCATGAAAATGGTTGGAAGAGGTGAAAATAGGGAATGAAAGGAATTAAAGGAATCAGAAAACTAATTTGGCATACTTATGACCACAAAGTGAAGGTTTCCTGAGTAAATCCTAGGTAGATCCGAAAGCGAGACGAGTAGAACCTAGAGGGAAATGTTCAATTTTTTTAAGTGTAATTTTCTAAGAGATGATTTTTTTGCTAAAAATTAAATACATTATAAATATAGTGTGTGCATTATAACATTATAATGAACCAAAAGTGATATAAATGATCCATAAAAGGTATCCATGGAAATATATATATATATATTCCTATTAATTAATTCTTTTTTAGTTTATTTTATTATTTTTAAAACCATTTATAAATCCTTCAAAACATATATTATATTTTTATGTTATAAAATAAATTATTGTTAAACATGATTCATTTCAGTATAGCCTATTGTTTTATTTTAATATTCTATGTTCATGTACATATAAAATAAATAAAACGACACTTATTTTGAAGAAGCAATGGGATGGTTTTTTTTATTTATTAATTTATTGTATTTCGTCCAAAACCCATGTTTGGAAAATAATAATGAAATCCCCTATAACTCCTTAAATATATCCAACCACGATTCCATTTACCTTAATTGAAAACCAATAAAGATTTAGTTTTTGATTCCCTTTCATCTCTATATTCCTTAAAAGTTTAATTCTTGGTCTCAAGAAGCTCCTCAAAATATTTTGGAAACACCCTATCAAGTTTAGGGATCATATCCTTCTCTTCTTTATTCAAGCACCATCTTTATGTCTCACCTTTTTTCTTTTAATTCCTAATGATTATATATGATATTCCACATTCATATTAATAACAATATGATGCAAAATAGATTTGATACCAATCTAACACTCAGTAATTACTCATATTATATATTGTATGCCCAATTATAGTTCTAACATTATCCTATGATTTTACCATGGAAAAAATTTATTCAAGCACCCTTTTTAATTATGACTTTTAATTCCCAATTTTTCAAGTAAAATTATGTTATTATATATAACTCTTAATTCCATTATTATTTCAATGTGATGAGAGATCTTGCTCACTTTCATTAATCTCTCCCATGATTCATTATGTATCCTCGGTATGCTATAGATATAATCCGACGATTTTCCATGCCAAACATTTATATTGTGAATACCATTTTGATTTCCTCTATCTGTTATTAACCTAGAAAATTCCATCATTAAATTATTGTGGGATATATATGAATTTATTCCACACTCATAAGTCATGGGATTAATTGTGATGTTAAATATTATTATGAATAATGATCTATGATGTGAACTTTTTTATGTACATGATATTAATGTGACTGTTAAGATAAGAATTATATAGTGCTCTAATTAATTGAGTAATGTTTTGGTGTCATGAGATGTCATCTACGGAATTTGGGAGAAATATGAATCTATTGTTTTTGTTTTCCACCATGTTATTATGCTTTGGTGGGTAGCTTTGATGTATGTGTATGATGTAATTTTTAATGTTGTTTACACATTCCGATGTTGCCTTTTTGATATTATTTTATATTTTTACTCATTGTTCAAGATTATAAATAACCCCCCTTTTATGTCTAATTTAAATAACTTCTAAATAATTTGTAATAATATCATCATTTTATATTTAATTTATTCTTTTTATAGGATTTATATGTCACCCCTTCCATGTGTATATCCCTAGGATATCAGATGAAATTTTAAGTGAAATGGAATTTTATCGAATGTGAAAGAAATTTTCAATAATGTTTTTTGAATCCTTACATCAATTTTATGTGATATATAATCAATATCCAACAGAAACTAGGATTCTAATTAATTTTGGTTGTAACAAGTGTGAATTTTATATAATAAAACATGAAATAAATTGTATCAAATACATGTTTTTAATAGATGGTATTAGAGGAAATTCTTGTTATTATTTGGAATCAAATTAAAAAACTACAGTTAATTCTTTAGGGATAAGACTAAAAATACTATAAATTCCATAAAATAATGTAATGTATCAATTAATTATTTTCTAGTAATATATATCCCAATTTGGATACTAAAAGTGGATGTGGATTTTGAGAATAAGTATCCTGGGGTAATAACCATGAAAAGGATGCATTGATCAAGAATTAATAATCAATTGGTGCAGAAAATATGTCATGCTACACAAATGTTTTGACACACCTAATGGATTTAATTTGTGAAATATAGAATTTCCTTATAAACCATTATCATGGGAACAAAAGTACAAATAATATTTTATATTAGGAAATATATAATGGATAAAATATATTAAAGCCTAGAAATTCATTTGTTAAAGAATATGTGTTAATTATAAGTTATTATTTTATTATTTTAATAATTACTTTTATCTGAATAATAGTTTAACAATTATCATACCTATGATTTTTATGGATGAAGTACATGACTAGGACCAGAATCAAATAGTTAAATACATAGTAATCTTCCATTGTTCTACAAATTCTTTCATTTCTTGTATGTGTTGTATAACTATTCAATCTCTTCGAAAAATCATGTAATTATAGTTATTGGTGGAGAAAACAGGGAAATTATTAGATACCAAGTATAAAACTACACCCCTATTATTATTTGGGGGACAATAATTCCAAATAACCTTATGATACTCAATTTTATAGAATTTGATGTAATTTTCGGTATAGATTATCTTTAATTATATAGATCCATCATAAATTTCCAAGAAAATGAAACCATTAATCATATCATTAATCACCCTCTATCCCTGTTCAATTTCAATGAAATGGATGAAAATTATTTATTAAATAAATCTAAAGCATGAATATTAATTTTTTTCATAGAAACCAAATCTATAAAAAAATATTAAGATTAAAGGAAGGATCAACCTTGAAGACATGTCCATTATGAGGGAATACTCTAATGTATTTCCTGAATAATTTTTTGGCCTTACTGTTATAATAGAGTTTGAATTTTTAATCATGTTTATTCCAATGGATTTTCAAATAACCAAGAAGGTATAGAGATTGCTCATTATTTAACATGAGAAGCTAAATATGAAACTTCAAGAGAATATATATAAAGGGTTTATACACCCATGTGGTTCACCATGGGTTGCACTAGTCCTCTTATTCAAGAATAAATATTAGTCAATGTGCTATTTCATTGATTATTGTGAGCTCAAAATGATCAAAACAAAAATCATGTATCCTCTTACATTGATTAATGACTTGTTCAATTAGCTATGTGGAGACATGTATTTTTTAAGAAAGTTATTTGGTTAGGTTCTTATCATGTAAAGGTGAATAAGTAGGATATACCCAAGAATTATTTTTATAAACGGTATTCGAACAAAAAGATCATAGTAATTCTATTATGACTCACTAGAGCTCCAGAAATATTCATTGATTTGATGATTAGAGTATTTTTGGATTACCATGAAAAATTTATAGTAGTCTTTACTGATGTTACTATTATCTAATACAAATATAATGAGGTGTATAAAGTGTATATTAATGCTATACTAAGGATACTAATGAAAGAAAATATGTATGAAATATATAATAAATGCAATTTTTGGTAAATAAAACTGATATTCCTAGGTCATTTGATCACCATTAAAATGATATATTTGGGACCCTAATAAATAGGGATGATTAAAGGGATTTATGGACCAACCATTGTTATTTAAATCTATATTTTCCATGGATGAGTTAAGCATTGTCATAGATTTATATGAAACTTATCATTATTTAAATCCCATAACAAATATTCCTCAGAATAGAGTAAATTTTTTAGAGTAATCAATATGAGGAAATTTTTAATGATTTGAATAAGAGGTTAATCTTTATACCTATGATCACATTACCCATTAGTGGGAATGGAATTGTGATCTATATTGTTGAATATCAAAAGTTATTTGGTTTTTTACTCATGAAAAATGAAAAATTGATATCATATACATCCCATAATATAATTATCCTTGATAATAACTAACATACTAAGAATCTAAAATTGGATACATTTACTTTTATGAAATATATTCAGTGAAATTATCTACATATGTATATGTGATATATATATGGACCACCAACTCCTCATCTACTTATTCACAAAAAGATTTATTACTGGCACAAATAGAGGTGTCTAGATCCAATAATGTATTGTGCTTGTTCAAACCACTACCATCCTGGAATTAAAACATTGTGGAAGATGATCTAATTTGAAAGGATCCGACCACACTTTTATTGACATGGATTTCAAGGTATCCAAACATATTCAACCTAAAATGGATGAATATGAGAATATTAAAATGTTCTTCATCCTACCTTTCTTAAAAAACAACTCAACCATCTATTCTTGAACGAATCATGGAGGCTAGAAATATTATATGTCTCTATAGAATAAGGTAGATAATATGCAAGAGTTTATCATTGAAGATGGTGGATTTATAAGGTTTGAAACCTGGACATGTGTCCTATAAAAACTAGAACTAAGGAGGTATCATATGGATTATAAAAAAACTCATCCTTGTTTATTCATATAGGATTCACTATGAAGTATATATATGTGAAGAAAAATTTCTCGTGGAATAACATGAAGAGATGGATTTTAGAGTTTGTATCTCAAGGAATAGTATGCTATCATTTAATGGAATAATGAAAATAATTCAATGGGAAGGATGTAATAATTTCTCATACTGTAATTGAAATGGGAAAACATAACCATGAATTTATTTATAGGAATCCACAGAGCACCTAAAATTCAATAACATCATCTGAATTGTATATGATCACCATACCAAATATGGACAATTCATTACTATCAATAAATATTTATATATTTAAACAATATCCATGATATATATAATATAATTGGTATGAATGAATAGAGTTCAACTCTCTATTGTATCTGATCGAGATTCAAGGTTTACCTTAAGGTTCTTGAGAAGAATTTAGTAAGAGCTAAATACATAATTGATATATAACATATATTATAACCCTCAGATGTATGGTTAGTCTAAAAGGAGAGTTTAAACTCCAGAGTATATTATGAGATCATATTCGGTGGATTTACAAGGATTTAGGTATCAACAACCTCCCTTAGTTGAGTTCTCATATAAAAAAAGTTTACATTTTAGAAACCAAATGTAATTTTTGAGGTGCTATATTGGATGTTGTGTCAAAAATATAACATGATATGATGATGTTATATTGTGAACAATTATGGTACTTGATCTTGTTTAAGAGATGAAAAAAGGTTCAGGCCATTTAGTTTTATATAAAGTCCACAAAAAGTCAGTATAATAGAAACAATGACAACTATCGATGAGACCTTGTGTTTTAGGTTTCTAATAAAGTGATCCTTTATATATCTCTAGTGAAGAAATTCACGTGGTTTGGAAATAAGGGAGGTCATAGACATAGATACATCTACCCCTTTTGGATCCCTGATTTCTTATAAGTGGTGTCTTATAAACAAGCACTCCCACTTAACATATCTCAAGTATATTATGTGTTCCATATATCTATCTGGAGAAAGTACATACTATACCCCTCACATGTACTAAATCCCAAGGTTTTTCCATTGTTGAATGAGATTTCATATGATAAGTAGTTGGTGATAGTCTTAAATCATGGAGACAATGTTATAGGAAACAAGATAACCCACATGGTCAATTGTTCTTATAGAACCACTATTTGAGGAAGGGACATTGGAATTGTGAATAAGCGATAAAAAAATTTCCCTTATCTATTTTAGTATATTAAATGAATATTTTTTTGGGTGAAACTTATCAGGCGGGAAAATGTAATTACCCAATTTTTATAAATGAAATTCCCCTTACAAATGAATAATTTCGTTATTTTTGTAATGTAAATATATAAAACAAGTGCACATATATGGTTATATTGGATCATTATAATTTATATCCAATAATATTAAAAATACAATTACGAATCATAATCATTGATAATATATTTATTGAATAATTTTCATATGATTAGTATATTCTAGGTGTTATAATAAGATATCATTTATGAAAATAAAAGAGGAGATTTTATCGACTATTATGATCATACCCTTGGAGGTCACATTATCAGAGATCCTAAGGGAGATATAACCTATGGGTTTTCACCACGATCATGCACAATCTAAGATCCAACATGTAAAGCACAAAAGAAATTATATATGAGATAATATCTTGCTCATTGAGATCATGACCCAACCTATGTTCATTGACCCACCCCATAAGAATGTCTCCATCGTGCACCTTACCATTTGGGTGTTCTCTTGTGTAATAAGGGGTTATTTTTCTCAAAATTTTAATTAAGAATGTGTAGGTTTTCCTTATAGTAAATTAATTATTATATTTATTCCTTATTTTTCATACTTTGTAAATAATTAGGTTATGATTTTTATAATGAGATTTGATTTTAAGATGACAAAACTAAAAACTTATTTTTTGGTTAATATGAAAATATAATTAAAACATTACATTTGATAAATTCATAATATTTTTATAAAATTTATATTTTAATAGAATTTAATTATATAATTTTATATATTAAATATGAATGATTGTATAGCTTTATGAATTGAAAATGTTTTTTTGTAATGGTAAAAAAATGTTTCAATAAAAACCCTGTATTTTTAAATGAATGGTAATTAAATTTAAAAGTATAATATATAATATTTAGATAATATTTTAATTAAATAAAATTATTTTCCTAGAATCAGTTCATCTAAATTATGAAATGGGGAATGATTCATAATTTTCAATGATTGTCAGATTATTTGCAAACATTAAATACCGTATATAACTATTGTGTGTATTATGACATCATAATGACGAATGTTTGTGGTAATATGTTTCATAAAAGGAATAAAATAACAAATAAATACTTGCCCTTTAATATAATGTTCTTGTGAAGATACATGACTAATTTTATAAAACCATTATGAATCCACCAATATATATATGATATTTTAATATTTCAAAATCAATTTTTTGTTAACATGACTAAATTTCATATTCCAAAGAGTATTATTTTAATTCGATATGTTAATGACCATATAAATAATAGAAACCAATTATATTATTATAAATAAATTGAAAAATCTATAGGATGGTCTCTGGTATTTTTATCTTTTTTTTATAGAATTCAAGACTTTTGTTTGTAAAATAATAAAGAACTATGATGTATTTTCCTATATAAAACCACACAAGAGACCATTTTTATTCACTCAGAACAATTGGATGAAGACTATAATCATACATCAATTCTCTAGAGTCCGTAAAAGGTTCCACCGCGTACATAATAATCTCCCCCCCAAGCTCATGGGAACATCAACTCAAGGTAAGTGATCATCTTCATGTCTTCAATATTCAAGAGTCTTATTTATGTAATTAATTTCCCTTAAAATTACTATTTATGGGATATTATATTAAACATTTTTATTACAACCCGTATGATTTTCTAGTGAAGATATACCCCTTTTAATCTCCCTAATCACTCATATGATTCATTACGTTCCACCATTATGCTTCAAAAATTATCATGTGATTCTTCAATAACAAACTTTTATTCAAGAAAATATTTTTTCCTTATTCTTTTTAATTACCAATTTTTCATGAAAATTATGTTCTTAAATATACCTCTTATTTCCATTTTGAAGTCCATGTTATGATAATCTACTTTAAATATCAATAATTCCTGCAATGATTCATTATGTACGCCGGTTATGCTACCGAACTTATCTGGCAATTTTTCTATAACAAACCTTTCCACAATGAATACCCTTGTCATTTAAAATATATGGTATTAAAAAAAACATAACTATAATTTTATGGTTATAGAAATACATGAATTTATTCCACACTCCTTCATTGTGGGATTAAATTTCATAATAGTTCATCCTATTTTGAATGATCTATAAAGAACATTTATGCATATACAAGATATCAAAGAGATGGATGTGCCATAAATTATATAATACTCCCATGAATTGGGTAATTTTTTAGTATCATGCGACCTCATGTATGGGATTAGGGATTAACCATAATCCATTATAATAATGTTTCATCATGGTTATGATATATTGGAAATTATCTACCACCAATGTGTATGATTAAATGCTTAATGTTTTTTCCACATCACCATGTTGCCTTTATGAGGTATTGTTGTATTACAACACATTTTTCAAGATTATGATTTTCACTCCATTTACATTCATATTAAATTTAAATTAGATATCATGTAATAACACCATCTTTTTATTCTTTGTTTATTTACTAACTAGTATTTATAGTTCACCCATTTCTTATTTATGTCCCCAGGCTATCCCATTTTGTTTTAAGGGACATTGAATTTCAGACCAAATTAAGGATTTTTTAAAATAATATTTTAGTATCCATGTATTGAGATTATGTTCTATGTACCTAATATACCAAATACACTAGGATTCTTGATATTCATTTCGGCACTAATCTTACTTTAATGTAATAAATCGTGATATAATGTGTATTAAAGATATGGGATTTCATACATCCTATATGTTTGATGATGTATACTGATTTGAAATAGTGTTTTTGGAGGTAAAAATGAGAAAAGATATTATAAATTCGGTTTCTTGATTCTTTGTATATTAGAATATTAAGGCTAAGAAAAATAATTATAAGGGGACGTTTAAACCGTTACCCATTCTAGACTGTTAATGGAAAAAATCAACATGGATTTTTCCATTAAAATACCCAATATATCTAAAGTATATAATGATATTTGTGTCATATTAATTAAATTTTCAGAGTCCTCAATCATCATTATTACCATTTATGTGTTTTATTTTTATTATCTTTCCTCAATATACAAGATGGAATATCTAAAGTTGCATCAAGAACCAGGATTAGTTATATCTAAAAGGGATATGTGGATTATATCAAAGTTCTGGTGAAGTATTAAAAATGTTCTTGGAATAGATCTGAGTTCCATTACAACTTATCATCAAATGAATGGTAAATATGATAAAACTATTCCAATCCTAGATGAATTGATCAGATATTATTTTATAGATTTTAAAGGTATTTCAGATTAATACTTTATTTTAATTAAGTTATCCTATAATATTTTTTTCACTAAAAAACTCAGATAGATTATTATGAATTCATCTATATAAATAATTTTAAAACCCCACCAATCAGTGGTGAATTTAGAGAATTAAATCTGTTCATACTCGAGATAGAAGAATAAATGGAACAGAATGTTAGAGACAATAAACAATACATCACGAAAGGTCACAGTTCATTGAAGAATTAATATTATAATTATTATAGAGTTCTAGAATTTTAATTTGGGGTGAAGGGTTTTCCATGAATTTCTCCATGTTATAAGGATATCAGATTAGAATGAATGGGAAGATGATCCCTTTGTAAATTATTCCCTATGTGATTAATGATCAATTAGTAACAACATCTTATTTGCATGGTTCATCCACCAAACCCCTCTCATATTTAGGATATATTCTATAGATACCTTTTTAATAATTACATTGATTTTCATTCATATTTATTAATCTCAGTGGTAATACCCTAAGAGTATGATATTTACTATGGATAGAAACTAGAAAAAATCAAAGATCATATTGATAAATTTCTACAAAACAAGACTAATAACCTGGTTAATGTTCTATGAAGGAATAATAAATTCTAAGAAGATACATGATAAACCAAGGTAATAATGAAAAGATGATATCTTTATATGATTTTATCAATGTTGCATAATTTTTATTGTGAAAATAATTTTTAAGAGGGGTTGAATTTAACACCCTAAAATTTTATGATATAGTTCTCTTTAATTGTTTTCATTGATAACTTAAATTACCCAAAAAAAGACATTAAAAAACCATGATATAATAATAAAATTTTATTATGTGATATTTATCACATAGATATTATATTTGAGGTTATTAAACCACAATTATAGACCCCATTTCTCATAAAATGGGATGTGAAAGTATCACTCAAACATGCATAAGTCTTTCTATCTCCAAATAGTGATACAATTTATTTCTCATCCCCATATTTTATGGATGAGTATTCTAATTGGTTAAATATTTATATGTGATATTTATGACATAATTATTCATCTCAAATGAATATATAATATATAAATTCCCTCATCCTAATCTATTGGAAAATGATAACACCGCTCCTACATACATGTGGACTACCACCTCCACGTAGTGATGTGGTATGTTTTTTATTTAATTATTAATTGAATTATATTAAGGATATATTTAATTAATATATATGATATATATGATATCATATTTATTATGGAACGAAGAAATATTATTTACTTTATTTTTTTCAATCTGTCAAAAATTGAAAATAATGTTCATGCACATTTACGACCTGTCATCTCTATGATAGTTTTATTTAATTTTTCTATATATACATTTTATGAATGAATATAAATATGTACATAATGAAGATATATTATATTTATATCCTGACTAAAAATACGTTCATGGTGGAACTTGTAACATACTTGGCCAAGGAGACACTAAACCGGTTCCCCGAGCGGGGGTCGCCAAATGATCTCAAGCATGCCTCCCCATACTCCAGAGGCTTGTGACTTACCTTGGGGGTCAGGTAAATTGTGTGGTGATACTATAACATCTTTATCAGTTTAAAATACAGAAAATTATATAAGAAATAAAGGAAAAAATGAATAATGTATTTTAAACATGCAATACAAACCAGTTCCCAAACAATTTACAAACAACAGACGAACAATTCATATTATATGTCATGAAAATTGTTCCAAAACAAATAGAATACCCAAACTAATGACTAACCAATGAATCCCCAAAATAGTTCATGACTCCATGTTCGAATCCTCAACCATTCACATATAAATCCAAACTCAACAGTATAGTATAATGACATTTACCGTGTCCAAACATATAACCATTAAATTAGTTCAGGTAAACATCGAGGCCAGGGAAAGGTGTGAGTAAAACACTGCAAGACACCATCAATGATTCTAAAAAAAATAGTATAAGAAGATAGGGTACTCATGTGCTAATATATAACAATTAAACAAAGAGTAAAAATATTCCACTAGTGAAATAATATTTAACAAAACCATTATCATCATTTAATTCCATGGGTTTGGTGTTCCATTTATTGAACAATGACCTAAACAGGTCATCCACTATGAAGAATGGGAAAAATTAAGGTCCCCATCTCTCTAGGGGATCCATAAAAGAAAAAACATATTTCATACAACATAGAGTGTCAGGCCATGTAATATCAACCTATTTCACCACACTTAACATGGATTTTCAGTCCAAGTAATCATTTAATTCCAATATTAGTGTTCAATAGTATCAGTCCAAATCCCTAACTGATGCCTTATAATGTTGGGTTTTATATTGAAAATCCAACCAGATCAGTGAGATCATAGTATCAGTCCATACCCAAAACTAAATATCCATGTGCACATGATTAAATTAACCATTACCCATTTGTACCATATACCAAAACACACACAATAATTTCACATTAAATTCACAATTAACTTTTCAATCAACATATCAATTTATCTTAATGCTTTAATCATTATCGTATTCCCATTTAAAACCGTGATTCATTCTTCACAATATCTTTAACTCATTTAAACCACCCACAGTTTTCTAAAAAAACATTATACCATTATCAATAACTAGACTCATTGACCATTAGTGACTTTCATAATTTCAACTAACATGTCTATGCATATATCATGGGATCTATTTCAGCATAACAATTTCAATGTTCGACATCACAATTATCCATGTTTGGGAAGAGGGTGAACCTATTATATTTCCCTAAGATCAGTCAAATAAACCTAAATATATCTCACATGGATTATGAGGGGTTAACATGATCATTTATCCTACCATTTCCAAAACCCCCTCAAGGATATCAAAAGAAGAACAATAGAGAAACTAAATAACAACCACACATGCAAAAATCAACTTTGAGACTATAAGATATAACTTATTGACCACCTACCTCAAGACAAAGTTTAACGAATTCTTAAACACAACCTTTATCTAAAATTCAAATACCCTCTAGGTCCCTAAACTAAGATCAGATGGATGAAAGATATTTTTTGGGCTTTATAAGAAGAAGAACAACCACACAAGCCCAAATCTGAAAAATACAAGTAAGGGGAGTTTTAGACTACCCCAAATCTTTGATCACCTACCAATGGTACTCTAAAGGTAATTTTAAACAAAGAGTTAAATTCATGTGAATAATTTCTCATTATGTTTCATCACATGGGTTTTTAGAGAATATAATGTGGGAATAAATCATGTAGAGCTCTTAAAATCCAAAGGGGAAAAAATTTTAAAAACCCACTTTTAATGGGGCCCACAATTTGGCCGCATGGTATACCAAACTGTATTCTAACCATTTACCAACCATGAAACAATCTCTATAAAATTGGGTTTCATGTAACATGGTTACATAGGTATACCACACAGTTTGAAAAACCATGCCCCAACTATACAGAATGGAACTGTACAAGTCCATATGACATGGAATTACCCCTAGCATGGTTTACATAATCATGCACCCCTCCTCCAAGCTATCATTGTTTGTGTGAATGTTTAACCCTAAAAATATACCAACCATGATACATTCATAGGATATCCAAATTTTGAATTTAGTTCGATTCCAAAATCCCTGAAACACCCTCGAGCTTCCTCATGCACCCTATAAATAATCAATTACCCACATTACATGATTCAATACAATATTTAAGAAAGAACATACCTCCATAAGGTTCATGATCTTACAACAAACCCAACTTATGACATATCATATTCGATCCATACTTCCATGCATAATTCGGATTCTACGAAAAAGAGATTGGACCATTGAGCACACACATCCATCTATTTATCCCATGTTTTTTCCAAAACATAACCACGATTCCACAATAAATAATCTAAAGGTATGGTATTTACCCACAATAACTACTCAATATGATCCAAAATATGACTATAGGTCCCTCAAAAGATGTGTTAGCCTCAATCTCAACATCATCAACCTCAATCACATGATATGTGATAGGGTGATACTACCTAAGCTAAGTCACATGAATCAAATCATGTATTCCACTATAAAACTATAGAAAATCCAATCAGTATGCCACTGGTCTGATCTTCTCTACAATATCAAATATCCCCTTGTACCTAGGTTCTAACTAACTCAGTTTTTGAATCTAATAGTGATCCAACTTTTGAGGACCCCCGAGAAACACATGATCACCCATAAAAAACTCAACAGTTCTGTGAAGTTGATTCAACTATTAATTCTTTCAACTCTAAGTAATTTCAATATGTTTTTAAATATACTGATCTTGTTCTCACATATTTCTCATAAGAATTACTCCAAAAAACTTGAATTCTCTAGATCCATCCAACATAAAAGAGATCAAAACTATCTACCATAGAGTTCCTCAAACAGTTCAATTACAATTGTACTAGGGAATCTATTATTTTAAGATATCCCAACATGTGAAAGTGCTTCTCCCTTGATCCATAATAGTCTAGGAAACAATTCATTATCATGTATTCTAGTACGAGAACTGTAATTTACAAATACCTATCCATATATGGGTGGGAATTCGTACTAAAAATCACATGCATACCATGATACATATGTAATACCTACCGGAAGAATGATATAAAACACAAATCATTATTCAAAACTATTGATTATGGCACCCCATGCAACAAACTATATTCTACTCATACATGTCACTATAATAATCAATGATGATGGTCTATTTAAAATGAATGAAATATTCCACCTTAGTAAACTGATCCACAACTACTATATCACATCATTATTCTAAGGCGTCCTCATAAGTCCCATAATAAAATCCATTATCACATCATCCAATTTCTATTATAGAATCAGTAGTGTTTGGAAAAACCCACCAAGACACTGATTCTCATTCTTCAGCTACTGGAAGTTAAGTCACTGCGTCATCTCTTTCTTCATCCATGACCATAAATTCTCTATATGATTATCACGATATATCTTGTTCAAGATAGGATTCACCACCCAATTTTAGGCATCAAAATCTATCATAAAATATTCATGTATACTCGTTGTAAAAACCACACATCCAAAAACAAAATAAATCACCTATTAACAAACATTCCAAACAGAAGGTGACTCCCCACCTTAAGGACATTCCCTCAATGCTATTTTTTTTGGATCCCCATGTTGTATCTCCTTGATCCAGATCAAAAGCATGGAATCCACTACCAATGATTATTGGTTCATCTACCACTATCCATAATTCGCCTCTATATTAATCTCATCAAACAACACCATCATTTTTAACTAAAAACTGGATTCCTGAAACACCAGATTTTAAGTCTTCTAACTAATAGCACCCGTATTTCTATTCCCCTTATTTGGTGTTCATGCAAACTCAATGTCAAAATAAAACATGTACTCAACCAATATTTTCTTCCAAAGATTAAAATAATGTTGATATAAGATATAATTAAGGATTTTATGATTGGTATACACTGTGAACAATTATCCCTACTAGTAGTTCCACTAACACTTTAAAGCAGAAACCACGATGGCTAAATAAAGATCACGTGTGGGGTAGTTTCTTCAATGAGGCCTCAACAGTCGGGACCCATAGGCAATGACCCAGTCATCCTGTATCATCACTGCACCAAGACGAACACTGGACGAAGGAAAATACAAGCTAGAACTCTTACTAAGATCTGGTAAGATCATAATCAATACAGTATTTAACTTCTTATTTACATCATGGAAAGAATTATAAAATTAACTAGAATATTTAAAATTGATTCCCTTGTTGGTCAAATCCAAAAGCGGTGGGAAATTTTTTTAAAAGTATTTAATTAGAATTCGATAATAACCCAAATGTCCTAGAATTATTTGGACATTAGAAAAATTCTTGGACTACTCCAATGATACAACTGCATGCACTTTCTCTGGGCCTAGTAACACAACTAACTTAGAGAAAATGTGACTCAAGAAATACACCCTATCAACCATGGAATGAGACTTAGATATCTTGGATCATAGCCTATTATCTATTTGTTTAATTAGAAAATTTCAATATGTTTGGCATGATTGTCATGAGGTTAAGAGAACACTATTACGTCATTAAAAATGAAAACTACAAACAGATCTAGGCAAGGGTTTAATATTAGGTTCAGTAGAACCATAAACAGTGCCAATGCATTGGAAAATCTAAACGACATAAAAAACACATATGACCTACAAATTATGCTGAAGTTTTTCCATGATACATCATAAGGTCACACCCTTTGCTTATTATACCCTAATCATAGATCTATCATGGAGAACACATAAACACCTCTCAATTAGTCAAAATGGACATCGATTCAAGGAAGAAGGTACTGGTTCATTACCGTCATCTGATTCTTCTTCTTATAAACTACTTATAACTATAATGATTCCTTAGCTTTATTGGAAGAAAATAATAGAGATCCCTAAGGTGAAAAACTAGCATAGATGAACCCATTATTCTTCACATTCTCCAGTTGAGTTTTATATTCCTAGAGTTCTATTAGTGCCTCTCTGTATGGGGGAATGAAAACTAGTTCTTCGCCTAGAAATAAGTCTATTACAAACACATCATCTTTCATAGGTGGTAACCACAAGTATTCCCAAGGAAACACACCCTCAAACTAACCCACCACCAGTGGAAGGTCAGGATTCCCTTCTCCTCACACTGTCAAGAACAATAAAAGATACTTGTGCTGTGATTTCACTCAATTACTGACATAATGGCTCTATATAACTTTCTCTGATGTCCCATTATCCATGAGGGACATAAGTAAACCCTTCAAAGGAAATGAATGTTACCATACACTGGTAAAAATGAATTTTATCTTGGTCAATCACCGGTAAATACATGTACAAAATTAGATCAATATCTGACATATCAAGCACAGAAAAGTTTCATTTCAAACAATACCCACATAATTCATGATAAAACCCATTACAATACTGAATATTTTTTATCACAAACATAATATTATATCAATGTAAAAAACCCCACACAAAATATCCACTACTATAAAATATATAACAATAAACTAGGAAGAAATAAAAAATTACATGGCACCTGTATCACACGAAGCACAAGAAAGTATAAAAGTTACAATAATCATACAACAAACTACAGATAGTCTACACTCACCACCTCTATAGGTAGGTTGAACTACATGAAGGTGAGCTTAAACTATTTCCTACGATCCATTCCACATTCTAGATACATCAGTTCCCTATGGATAAGGTCACCCCTAGTCTTGAGTAACACATCCACCACCTTGAATGGTATGGCTAGTAGAGCACTAACGACCTACCTAATATGGGGTAATTGAACATCTACCTGCAATTTACATTGGACTTACCCCTCCATAATTTTTCAACTAACGTGTGATCCTAAATAACTTTTATACACTCCATAAAAATTCACATGAACAACAATCAACTGGTGGCCTGGGACCCTAACCCCGCATGTGTCCTTGATTAATGCATTAATAAGAGAAGACTCGGTCACTACCATGAGAAAATAATTCCCTTTTCTGACAACACTGTTCAACACTACATAGGTGGAGACATTAAATATAGTGCTTCTTACATTCAGAATTCACACCATTGGATCACCCAAGTGCAATAACATGTCCACCCCAAGATGCCTCCTTGAGGTTTCTCTATGAGATAATGTCATGACCCATATCCTCTGAAAACATCATTGCTAGGGTGTTATTTAGCTAGGAACTGATTTCATGTCTAATTAGATCCTTGAAATGTCTCTTCATAACATCTTAATAACTTATCAAATATGTATAGAAATTTCTTATTGGTGAAATGACCTACACAATCCATCACAAAAATTGTCTCCCAGGTCAACCTCATAAGCTATATATCCTTGTCATGCCTTGAGGTCTCTATAGAGTACTATCCTAGAAAGATTTCTGAAAAACAATTCCATAACATACCCTCTACCTACATGGTTTGAGGCAAGATATCCCACCAATGCTTTTACTATCATCGCTACATGAAGGACACTATCTTGATTCTCTTATGAGTAGATGTCTCCATGTGATCAAGAATCATCTGGATTGAATCTATCTAGAACTCAGCTACCTCTATCCCACCCTCTCTGGTAATGGTTGGAGGATACTATAGCTTAAACTCTCATGTATACTCAAACATGATCAGAACACCTTGCCTCGGTTATCATTCCTTCATCTGCATAAAACAAGTGATGTTATCCCAAAGAATCTCCACTCCTCGATTACCTTGGATCACTAGGGTCTCTTGCTCCACATATGGATGAGAATTATCAAAAATATCCTCCTATCTCCCAACAAGAACACATCTTTGTGGTTATATTTCTCTACAATTCCAAACATGTGTCTTAGAACACATAACATAAAGCTTCCACATCTTACATAAATTAAGGCTCTCCACTAGACATAAACAACATATTTTTTCATACACAATCCCAACCAAAATCTCCATTCCTAGAAAGCTACCCTCAACTATCCATACCATGGATCATGGTTAATTTGAGCTAAACCAGCTTACATAGTCACTAGCCATTCATTAGATACCCATAACATTTCTCATCTTCTTACAAAAAAAAATTTTAATTCATTTAAAACATTTCATTTAATACAAATTTTTAACCATTTATTCACATTCTTTCCATTTATGAATTTTCATCATCATTATTGGAAAATTTTTTCTTTAATTTTTTCTGTAATTTTAATAAATTATACCCTTAATGTCCCACACATCCTTCCTATGTGATCCAACTATGCTGGATGATACATAAATCCTTATTTTCCTATAATGATGCATCAATTCACCTCATAATTCCGTTCAGGAAAATAGTAATATACTGCAAATATTCATATCAAAAAACATGTGCATCGCCCAGTGGAAAAATATAATGCAACTATAACAACACCAAATAAGAAAAACAATTCCACCACTGGGTACTTGGGTTTCCCTAATACACGGGCTAGTTACACCCATGCATGATCTCATTACCACGACTCAACACTCCATAATCTTCGCTCTAACATTTCAAAATTGTATGGAATAGAAAAGACCCCTGTGAAACCAATTAATAACATCCCCAACTCAGCATCCAGTAAACCAATTCCCCAATTCCATTTTCTACATGAACTCAAGCACGCCTCCCCACATGCCAGAGATTTCTAACTAGAAGTGAGGCTCTAATAAATCCTATTGTGAGATTGTAAAATCTTTATTAGAGTAGGAAAAAACAAATAAAATATAAAATAATGGAATAAATGAAAAATATACTAGAAACATGAATTACAAACTATTTCACTAATAGGTTTCAAACCACAACCAAATAATAATTATTCCATGTCATGCAAATTGTTTCAAAAGTGATGGAAAACCCAAAATAAATACTAATAGAAGCATACCCAAAATGTGACCTGACTCCAAGTATGGGTCCATATCCATTCACATCCCAAAGAAAACTCAATCATCTAGTATAGGTTGTTTCTCATTGTCCTAACCGAAAACCATAAAATCTACTCAGTTACCCAGTGGCGGTCAAATCAGGGAATCAATACAACTTAGTATGCCACCACCAATGGTGTGTATAAAAATTAATGACTAAGAAGGTATTGTATTCATTCACTAATATATATAAATTAAAAAAGTTTTAACACGATATAAATAGTGAATAATTATTTAGCTAAACTATTATCGTTATTTAAGTCCATGGGTTTGGTGTTCTATTTATTGCACAATGTCCTATGTCGGTCAACCACTATGAAGAAGGAAAAAAAAGGCTCTCTATATCATTAGAAAGAAAATCACACAAGAAGATTTAATATACACAACTTGGAGCATCCGTCCAGGTAATATAAACAAATTTTATTACACTTCCCCTATAGCCTCAATCGAAGTAAATATTCAATGCATCTGTTAGGGGACAAGAGCATGCATCTGACTCCCAAACCCATGAATTCTAGTGGTGGGGTTTAGAGCCTCATTCCAACCCGACCCATGGGAGTAGAACATCAGTCATGACCCACAACAACCAAGGCATGTAAAAAAATTTCCATTAATCATTGAAAAAAATTTCCATATTCCAAAAAACACATAATACATACAAAAAAAATTCACAATTTAATACTAAATCAACATTTCAAATCATCTTCATGGCTATACTCATTAATATATTCCCTTTTCCAACCATGTTCCATTTTTCAAAATAACATTAACTCATTTATCCCACTAACAATGTTCTGAAAAATGACTTATAAAATTACCAATTTCTAGTCATAACCCTATTATTTCATTTCATAATTTAAACTAACTATTCAAAATATATATATTGGGATCTATTTTAACATATCAATTACATGTTAAAAATACAAAATATCTGTGTTTGGGAGGATAAAAACAACATGTGTTGCCATAATATTAGTCTAGTCAACCTAAATACATCCCATAGAGATCTCGAGTAGTTCAATTAATCATTTATCCAACCATTTTAACAAGTGTCCTAAGGAAAATCAAATTCAAAACAAGAGAGAACAATGAGAACAACCACACATGTAGAAATGGTCAACGAGAGTATAGTATATAACTTATAAACCACCTAAAATGATTATGAGGATGAACGGACAATTATCCATAAACTTTTACTTGGATATTGGAACCCTATAAATTCATATCCTATGATATATATGAAGAAATAATGTTTCAAGGATTCTGAAGTTGAAGAACAACCATAGAAGCCATAATCTACAAAAGATAAGGATGAGGAGTGTTAAACTCACCCAAAGCATTGATCCGAACCCAACAAAACTCCCAAAGGACAAGGAAAGGCGGAGATAAATCTTTTGAAATACATAGTCATTTTGCTTCATTTCTAGGGTTGCTGGAGTGGAAAATGGGGGTATAAATCAGGTAAAAGACTTCAAATCCCAAGGGGGAAATATGGTAGAAACCAAATTTTAGTGGGGTTCACTATTTGACCACATGATTTTAAAAATAATACCTCATATTCATTCCAACATATATCCAATAATGGTTCATGTCGCACAGTTACTTGGGGATACCGTATAGTTTGACAAAACATACACTGACCATACATAATGGCTATGTCTAGGCCCACAAGTTTTGGATTCCCCCTTTCATGATTTAATTAAATGTGCACCCCTCAAACTAGATACATTGGTCTGGGAACATTGTTACACCTAACCATGTGACAACCCAAAATCATGAATATGATTCCATGATTTCCTATTTCTTTCATGTTCTGAAACCCCAAAACACTTCTAAGATTCTTCATATACCTGGTAATAATTTAATTTCAAAAAATTTGAGGAATTGAAACCAAAATTTAATAAAGAACATACCTCTACAAAATTTTATATTCTATAGAAAAATTATCATTGTACATTGAACAAAACTACCAAACCAAAACATATATGTGAACAAAAGTATATATAATCCGATACAATGATTTTAATAAATAATTTTTAATAAGCAAGTGATTAACGGTTATATTTAAATAATTTATGATATGATTTAAGTGATTATGGTTCTATAATAGGTTAATATAAATAAATATTTAGTATTTAGGAAGTTAGGAAACATATGATGGAAGATAGACTGGCAGAATGAGTTTTAGGTTACAATCTCATTATTTACCAAGATTGTTTATATTCAAGTTTCTAATGATAAAATATTATAATCTAACTATCATGAAACACATGAATTTTAATCTAGAATGGTTATTTAATGAGAATAAATTTAATTTTAATTTTCCACCCTATATCTAATAAATTTATAAAAATATTATTTTTAGCGAACAACTATCTTTATTTCACTCATCAGCCAGAAATCCATTTTCTTCCAAATCAACATTTTCGAGAAATAGTTTTATGAATTTTTATAATATTATATAATTATTTTTTTAATTAATTTTTACAAAATATTAAAATATTCAATGTTGATTAAATTGAATGATCTTGTCAGTTTTCAAATGAGGTACTTTTTGACTTTTTATAATAGTTTGAAAGGAATATTTTATTATAACTTATACGAAATGATCCAAATATACCTTCCTCATGAATGATTAATTATTCTATGTTTAACTTATGTGTTTTAAATTTTATTTGAAAAGAAGTGTTTTCCGTAATATTTCGGAAATTATTATGATTTATATATGTGAATTCAATGTGGTATTGGTATTATTCTCAGGAATTGATCAATTTAATTTTTTGAAAGAATTACAATATAGTATGAGATCTGTTGATTTGAATTAAGTTTTATAATGGTATATGATACAATGGAACGAAAATTATTCTTTATTTTTGTGGTTCATTATTTTGATGAAATGATTCTTATTAAACCCATTGCTTTTCTATGAATTATACTATGATAAAATGATGAAATGTTTAGGAAACTCATTTATCTTGCATGGGTTATGATATAACAAAATGTTTATGAAAATCATTTCATTTTTCAAGGGTTATGATACAATAAATTTTTATTATCTTTTTGGAACCAATATATATTATTTACATTTTAGGATTCTTGGTTAGAAAATTATATATAACAATAATGAATTGGGTAAAAAAGGATATCTCATGAAATAAATAGAACTAGAATGAGGAGTGAACCCAATTTAGTAATGGACTTATTCCACTATGATATTCTTGATAGTGATACTTGACTATAATGATTTTTTGGGGAGTGAACCCAATCAATAGTAATTGTATTGGAAATGATCCTTGATTGCTAAGGAAATTATTTTCAATTATTATATATACTGGAAAAACTCATGTATTATCCAATGATATTATCTCATGGATCATATTCTATGATTCATTCATGTTTCATTTATTATGAACTTACAATATTTATTCTATGATTAAATATTAAGATTAATTATATATAGGATGTGTTTCTTCAATTTTATAATCATGTTATCATACCCTTATTCTCAGGCTATATTGATATTTCTATTATTTACCCATAATTAGAATCTGATCTCAACATTCATACATTTCCGTTCCTAATATTATGAAAAATAGTATTAGGTATTCTATGTCTAATAAGGGTTACCGATATGAATAACATAGTGGAAGATGATGTAGTTAAATTATAAAAAAAATTATGTTTATAATTTTCCAAATAAACTAGACACAAACAATTTTGGTGTGGATAAATATGTTATTTAATGTGTATTATTCTAATTATTTCTCATGTATTTGTATGAAAATTATGGTTACCTATATATAATGTTTAAAATATATTTATTTTAGTATCAAAAATTTTAAAAAAATGTTTTCAACTGCTATCATTTTATAAGAAAATAATCCAAATTTTCATACTAAATCTAGTGATTAATGTAGTTTTTTATGATATTACTTATACATTATAATTTCAGGTTGTATGTACTATTTCTACAAAATAGTCACTATTATTATCATGTAATACAATAATATATAAATAAATTTCAAATGATTCATTACTATAATAAATTTTATCAACATCCAAATGAATTTTGTTCCCTAAAAACAATAGACCAGTTATTATGTGACGGATCAGTAAAATAAAATATTTATTTTTTATGAATAAATATAATAAATGATTCTACTTCAAAAATAAATACTTTCAACTCAATATGTTTGAATCCGAAATCACCATCTTTCACACCACTATTAATATCAATCCAGCTACACATAAATGTGGATACATGAAATTTTATACAATGAATATCTCAGTTCATTCTATAATAAAAGGGAATGTTTCTCTATCCTATTAAGAAAAAATATCCCATATATTTTCAAATATTGAAAAATATATCATTTTTGATAAAATGGGATTTTTATCTTCAAATTTTTAAAATTGAATTTCTTCAACAATGACCATTACTCCACCATTTTGAATGGTAACCTTATCATCATAGTTTTTTTGTTTAAAATATGTGATAATAAATATAAAATACTTACCTTGTAATCAAATTAACACTTGGTCCCCTTTTAACTATTTAAATATTTTTAATGTGGAAAATAGACAATGAATTTATCCATAATCCTTTAAACGAATGTGTTTTTATGTTAATTAATCATCAACATTTCTTGTCAAATATCATACCCTGATTCTAGTATTCTATGAAGATATATATGGTTGAACCTCACATATATTGTTAAAAATTTATAAATTTACCTACTTCATTCCATTATCTAGAATTAAATTCCTACTTAAACCACATATACCATAACATTCATCATCATGAATCAAATGTTGATATATTGGGATACCAATGTTCTCTTCTTCAAATTAATAATCATTTTGGAACAAAATTATCTCTTTTAATATATATTTTTAAAAAATATAGTCTTTTAGTCATTATATATTTTTAGAACAACCCTTCAAATTTTCTATATATATTTAAAAATGATATATAAATCATTATAAACTAGCCAACATATTCTTATCACTCTTAATATGTGAATCAACATAAAGAAAAATATATAAAAAATAATGGGAAATAAATTTTTATTTGAAAATATTTGAGGAAATATCCAATATCAAACACATCATCCAAATATAGATATATGAATTTTCAATAAATGGAATAGAAAATGTAACACAACTTGATGATTGACATCCTAATGGATATTAATAGAATTCTAGAAAAAGTAACTAATAACAGTTATTGAATTAATACATGAAAATCATGATGTTTAATACCTATTGACATTAAATCCTTCAATGAGACATAATGTTCTACAATTGAAGAAAACCCAATATGTAAATTATACCATGTAAATATTGAAAAAAATTATCTTCTAATTGTTTCATAATTCACGTGACTCCAGTGAAAAATATGTTCTATTCCCTTTCATAGTGGGAGGGAAATCTATATATATTCAAGTGTTTATTATGTCCAGTCATGGAAAAAATCCCACATTTTTTATTCCATTTATGTTTAATAGTGTTCCAATTGAATTTGTAGAATTTTTTGTATCAACATGAATAATGTTAATGTTATGTCTTTGATAAAAAAATCAAATTTGAATTAGATCAAATAAAACTAATCATTTATTCAATATTTTTTTTCAACAAGTGGTTCATTTGATTACAAATAAAATATCTATGTTTTCACTTTATCCTAATATATTACATATAAAAATGTTAGTGGGGAGAAATAATACAAGTTTAAATTGTTAAATTCACTTATAAATATTCAATAAAGAGGATACCTTCACAAAAATACAATATATAGTATGTATATTTTCATTCTTCTATTTTGAAAATATTTATATGATGTCCCCTATTCAAAAATTGGATATGTTTTATGTTCCATAATGCTAATTATATAAAAGATTACAAATGAAACAAATTTATATATAGTGAAATTTAATATATCACTAAATAGGAAAAACTATATCTTAAATGCATTATGGACTCTCACACCAATCTCCCATATAATTGTTTACTCAAAAATAAATAGCGATATATAAAAAATATATAATTTTTAAGAAAATTTTGTTCATAAATCATCAATATCATCTTTAGATATTACCAATAACACATATATATGGGGAATAATTGTAGCAAACCCGCATAACAGTCCTTGATCAATGTTGGATAATGAGGCTTTGATATTTATTCATTGTTTCTATTCATAGTTCCATTTTTTGATTTTTAGCTTCCTTTACAAAATCAAAACATTTTTATCACATCTCTTGTATTTTGGTGAACCACATAGGTGGTGTAGGATTTTATCATAGATGCACTCATATATATCCTATATATTCATATTTTTATTATTTGAATTTGATAATATATTCATAAACAAAAGGGTTATAGGAAGACATTAGGTTGATTTATCAAGACATATGATGCATTATCTTGAGAAATAATTATGCATCAACTTCATATCCATTATATATACTGATTTCCCAAAATTAAAAAATAATACTAAAATTTTCCATTCATTCATTTATAAAAAAAATTCATTCAAACATGAATATATCATTTTATACCTGAATTCAATTGTGAATAACTTATTCCCCTCATAATTAGAATCTTGAACACCATTTACTTCTAAAAGTACCTCCTTTAAATTTTTAATCAATATTGAGAATCATTTTTTACTCCCACAAAGTCATCATTGTATGTTAATTAATATCAATCCAAATAATTAAAATATTAATTTATCATGAAATGAGAAAAAAATATTTCTCAATATATCCATACATTCATTCAAAACATTCTATTTTTAAAGGATTAAACACTGATATTATGAATTAATTTTTCTAAATGATCCTCTATATAATGTTTAACATAATCATCATTTTAGACATTGAATTGTTTTTAATTTCTACTAGATATATATATTGTATATAATTATGATTAAAACCATAACAATTTATATGGTATTTGTTTTATCTATACTATATTATCCTAATAATGAAAAAAATACATAGATAGAAAATTTTATCTATTTTTTCAAGATTTAATTTTATAAATTTCATTATTTTTAAAACCCTCTATCAAATTGATCACTAATACTTCATTCATTCTTCCAATTGATACTCATTATGTTACAAAATAACATTAAAATAAATAAATAGAGATAAAAAAATAACATAAAAAAATATAAATAATGGGGAAAATTTAAAACATATAAGCATTTAAATATATAAAAATGTATAACTTTTTAACAAATATTTTATATCTTGATAACAAATTATAATTGAATTTAAATTTTATCGAAAAAAAATTTATATCCAAAAGAAATTATAACAATAAAAATAATTTATTAATTTTTTTTTAAAAAAGGTTTTAACCAAAAATAAATTATAATGAAAATATATTTATAAATAAAAATATTTATAGATATGAAACGTTTCATTAGAAATACCTATTAATTAACAATGATAATCATATTTTGTAACAAAAAAAATTAAAACCTTAAACTAATGATAAGAACATAAATTTACAATTGACAATGATATATTAACAAATAAATTATTTGAAGAATAAATTTTTTAACAAAAAGTAATTAATTAATACTTAAAAATTAAAAACATAACATACAAAATATGGATTACCATGATAGAAAATAGATATTGAAGTATGATGAATAAAATCTATTGATGTGGATTTATGGTGAACCCAGTATAACTGGGAAAAAATACTTCAAATAATGAAGTAAAATTCTATAAAAAAGTTAGGTCATGGTTGAAAGACGTTTTAATTAAAGTTTCAATTTATCGAAATAAGTAAATATATATTGGAGAATGATGAATGATGTAGTATTGGGGATAAATAATGAAAAAATAAGTATAAAAAGTAAATTTAGATAGAATATTGAGAATGGGTGTGGTGTATTCAATAGTCTAGAAGATAGCGGTATTAGAAGGAATATGTTAAAAAAATGAAGATAATTCCTTGAAAATTATTTTTTAAAAATTAATTTTTTGTCATAATTTCTAAAAATAATTTGAAATTCACTTAGAATAACATTTAACATCAATTTTATCATAAAAAACATTAAATGTTTTCTTGGGTCACTTATATCATTAGTTATTCCAAATCTAACATCCAAATTCCCACGCTAAATCATCATTTATACTAGTGAAAATGTGAGAATGAGAAAAAAAATATGATTAAAAGGCCATGAAATAATAAGATCTTGTAATTAAGCATTATATAAGTCTATATAAACTCAAATGATCATCCATACAACATGGGGAAAAAGTGTAAAAATATGATAAAATACTCACCACACATTGTGTATAAAATATACATATAACATAGTAATGTGTTGTAAGTGTAAACATAGGTAATAATAACTATGTTTAGATGAAATAAATTCATTATTAGAATAACATATTGGGATTTGGGTAATAACATATGTACATTACTAGTCTTGGGATGACCACCCATGAACCCTGATGGAATTATTCCACCACCCAAGTAAGCTCATGGTCTTGGGTTACTTCCTGTGTACCATTTGAAGGTTATGAGATATAAAACATTAACCAATGATGTATAGGGTGATAAAGGATACATAAAATAAATAATCATTATTCATAAACATTTTATCCATATTAAAATATTCACATATCATTTCATTAGGAACCCATGGAATTAAAATGGGTTTACTAACATTTCAAATGGTATCAAATAAAAAAGACATGAAGACATTAATTAGATTATACCAAATTCCATTTATAAAAAATATGTATTTAATAAGGTAATATAGAGTGTATTTCCAGAAACATTTCTCACAATTCAGAAGATATTTTATCGATAAATGGGGAAACTGAAGTGAAGCTCTGAAAATGTGTTCTTATAAAACAATTTTTAACATTTCGATGAAGAAATGATGTTATGAGCCTCTTTTTGAAATATTTTCAAGAATACAACCATGTATACTTTTTAAAAAATAAAAATAAATTAATTTTAAATAATAGAGTCTTGAATAGAGACAATAATTATCTGTAAAAAATGTGCTTAGAAAGAGAAAATAAAATATCTATAAAATAAAAATCTTTTTAATAAATTAAATAACTTACTTTATAACCAATTAATTAAAAATGGTAAAACTTATGTATGAAAAGGGATAAAGAGAAGTATAAAGATAACAAATGACAATACATATTTGAATTTCAAAATAACAAAATATTTTTTTATAAATAATGAATATGAACATCGATGGGAAATACTAATTAGAATAGATGTGAAATATTCCTAATAGTGTTTTATTATTGTGAATGAAGAAATACATTAGAGAATAATACTTACATATTAATATTAAAATTACATATAAAAGAAGGTGGATAATATAATATAATTATATGATGAAAAAAATCATATAGTATCATATTCTATTTGGTTTGAATATGTCTTAATAAAATAAGTTGAGTCATGAAAACCACTTATAATTTTATTAACAATTGTATCAAAAGTACCTGGAATATTGAACTTATGAAGTATTTTTAAATTATTTATACTTCATTAAAATCACAAAAAAGGCATCTAGATGGAATTATATACATATTAAATAAAACAACTTTTCAATATGTAATATTCCTCAAACGAAAAAGAAATTGATATGATAAAACCCTTACCATTGCACTTTTACGTCAAAAAAGAGATTTAACCTCATTTTGGACATGCATTATTTCTTGAAAGAATTATGAGAAATGGTGGACATGGGAAACGATTTGGAAATAAGGGGTAATAAATTATTGAAGATGGCCCAATGTATGGTTGAATATAACAAGTTTCGAGAGTGTTTTTATGGATAGGTGGGGCTCTATGTGGGTTGAAGTGGGATCTTTTTATAGTAGAAAACGTGTGAATTTTCCATATAAAATAACTGTAGTTGAGGGTAAAAGTTGGAATCAAATGAGAGTTAATTTGTTCAGGTTTGGAATTATTATTGATGTAACGACCCAAAGTTTCATTAATGGAAAATCCCTCTTGATCCAGTTAAATGACTCTTTATAAAAAAATGTTTTTATAAGATGTAATCTTCATTGGTTTTATGATAAGATTTGTGACCGTTACATTTATAGTCGTTGAACAGTGATCACATGATTAGTATAAATATAAGGCTTTAACGAACCCAATTTTACTCAGAAAAAGGAAGTGATGGCCTCATCTAGTAGAATTTCCCCATACGAAGCCCATTTTTTGGAGCTCGGAAAAGAGGTGGCATCCTTGGGGTTCTCCCTTGACCAAGCCCAAGCTGAGGTTCACCATGTCAAGCTCGAACGGGGTCGTCTACGGGAAAAATGGAAGTTGATTGAAATTACCACTCGAGCGATGTTATCCAAGACACCCTAAGAGTCTGTCACCATCGCACACCTTACCCATAGGTCTTATGCAGCTGTTTTAAGGGGTTATGTAACAAATAATTAGTACTATGTTCATGTACATTATTTTTTTATATAATAATGAATATAATTTCTAGTCATTTTCGATACGTTGTAAATAGTTTTTAAAGTAAAAATGGTGTTTTTAGTTATTATTTAATTAAGAAATATATTTTATTAAATTAAGGGATTTTTGAATTTAATAATATTTTAATAAAATATTATTATTATTATTATTAAATTAATTTTTATTAAATATAAATGATCTTATAATTTTATGAATGAAATTAAATTTTATATAAAGGTTTGAAAGCCATTTCTGTCAAAACCCGTAAATTTTCTATAAATGTTTGTTTTTATTTTAAAATTGAAAATTAACATATATAGAAATTTTTTTAGATAAAATAAATGTCTTTTCTGGAATCATCACATCAAAATTATCCAATGGTGAATTTTTCATAATTTTTTGAGACAGTCAAATTTTTGGGTAAAAATTATATACCGTTTAAATATATAATGTGTTTTATGACATCATAATGACCCAATGGTGATGTAATGAAATACCATAATCCTTATGTTCGGCCAATATATGTTTTATCATTAATCTAATGTGATTTTGGTTTTGTTTGACTTACTTTTCAAAGCATTAATGGACCCATCAAGACATATTCAACACTTTGCCTTTTTAAATTAATTTCCATGGGAGTGCGACTCACCTCCACATAAGCAACCCTAATATTTTAATAAGTTCGTACCTTGGCCTTGTAAAATATTTTTTTCCTCTTTCCTTTTCCAGAAACCGTGGGCAAAAACCATGGGATGGTTTGTGGTTTGGATTTGTTTTATATAAGGGGTCCCAAACCTAAATAATAATGAATTCTCTCACCATTCATATGTAAACCCACCCAAGCTCCCACTTACTCCTCACTAAAATCCCTTGGAGTTCGTCCAAACTCTTCCCTACTGTCTCTAGAATCCTCCCCTAGTGCTACAAGCTCCCATGAATCCTCTCACAGGCCTTTCTATAGCCTTTGGAAGCACACTTCCAAGTAAGGGTTTTTTCTACCCTTCTCATTTTTTTCAATTTTATTTAAGTTGTATAGCCATTTTTTTCAATTATGAATGTTGGGGTATGGTTTCACACCTCCCCCATACTTCCCTCTTATTGTTTGAATGATGGGAGACCCCTTTCTCTCTCATTAAATGCCTCCCATGTACACCCATTACTATGTCGAAATTCCGAAAGGAACTTCTCTCTCCTCTTTTATATTCAAGCAATACTTTTGAATCATGAATATAAATCCCATTAAAATTTTTGGGACATGTATCTATATGAAATACTTATTATCCATTACATGTAAATATGATGAGGAACTCCTTTCTCTCTCATCAACCCTTTTTATGAATTCTTATGTCACGCCGTTACGCTGCCGAAATAGCACCGATTTTCTAAGCCAATGTCATTGTGTAGTGAATACCATGCCCATTTCTCCATCAAGGGTATTCACCTTTATGAAAATTTACATATTGATTTTAAAGTTTCATGTATTAATTCCACATTCCTTTATCATGGAATAAATGATTATGTTTTATGAATCCATGTTTTATGATCCATGTGGCACACTTATGCATGAAATGAAATGTTTAAGAAGGGTGCACCTTTATAGCACTCCAATGAATTGGGTAAAGTATAGTATCATGATACGTCATGTGCAATGAGTGTTGACTCATGCTAATTCAAGTGCAATGAGGGTTTACTCGTGCTCCATGTGCAATGAGGGTTTACTCATGCTCCATGTGCAATGAGCCTTGGCTCAGGCTAATTCAATGTTAAGTGTTGTTGCTACATTTCCATGTCATGATTATCATGCTTTATAATGCCTTTATGTTCACGTTTATCTTATGCTTTATTGACATGCCAATTGCCTAAAATGAATTGTACTCTTCATGTTATTCCATGTGTACTCCCTTACTGGGCTTTATAGCTCACCCTTTTCTTATGCATGTCCTCAGGTTATCCCATGAAATGACAAGTATGAGGGAATGTAGTGGTCATGTAAAGGAAGTTTTCGATAAAGATGTTGTAATTCATGTTTTAAATTTTTATGTAATGATCCTAATCCCCTAAGAAACTAAACCTCTCGATCTTAATTGTTGTATCATGTGATGTTTTAGGTAGTAAAGCATGTTTAAGTTGTAATAAAAAGAAGGGTGTCATAGTTGGTATCATAGGATAGGTTTAGTTATTTTTGGGATTAGGAAACCATAGTAATGATTTAGATACAAGACTATGTATAATAAAAACATCCCTAAGTTTTGGTAAATACTAGGTATGTGGTTTATCAAACAAATACATCCCTATCTCGATACGAGCAGGTAGAGGTGGCTCTGGCACAGATGTATCCTAGGGGTTAAACCCGAAAACACCGCTTTGATCTAGACTCGAACGGGAACTGGTGCACGACAACGGGACTTGCTGCACTCTTGGTTATGACACTCCCGATGGATATATTTTAATAAATTCACAATCTTAGTATGAACCCTTATTAAGGGAAAAATTCCCCTAAGAATATATGTTAGAAAGTAGGTCATGAAAATCCTAGATTGAATCCTATAGACTCATGAGTTAAGGAAATGAATGTTTATTTATGAGTCATCAACATTTGTCTTTGTATTACCCTTTATGTGTTACCCCTTACTTTCCTTTTATTCCAGCCAATGGCCGGTAATAGGAGGACTCGAGCTAACAACCATTGTGAAGATCAGTGTGATGACTGTACTAATGAGATGCCAAATCCAATGGGAGCGGGAATCGCGAACATTGCCACGCTTCTCTCTCATCTAACTCAAGTTTTGAATAGAAACACGGGTCAAGAGGAATGTTCAAACCCCCAAATAATGACAAAGTATCTATCAAGAGCTTGATGAGATAAAGGCCTCATACTTTTAGTGGATCATCTGATCCCACTATCGCTGAACAATGGATCAACTCCATTTAAATGATCTTCTCCATCCTTCAATGTTTTGAACAAGAGAAGGTTATCCTGGCTGCTTATCATATGGAAGGTGAAGCTGGTCAATGGTGGACGTTGATAAAAAATACGAAGCCTGAGGAGGAGATTGAGACTTTTGAATGGAAGGAATTCCGGAAGATGTTTTTCGATAGATATTTTCCGCGCACCCTTCGGCTTAAGATGGAAATGGACTTCCTTTTCCTCAAGAAAAAAGATGAAGAATTTGTTGGAGCGTACGAGGAAAACTTCACAAGGCTTCCACAATACGCTTCCGGCTTTGTCATTAGCCCGGAATGCAAGGTCGACTACTTCTTTGGTGCGCTGAAGCCTAGCTTGCGGAAAGCATTAGTGATCCGTGACTTCGGCAGCTATGAGGAAATTGTCTGATGTGCCCTCAAGGTCGAAATGGAGATTGGGGAATCACAGGGGTATCATGGGGACAAGAAGCGTAAGGTGGACTTCAATTCTGGTGGTCCGATGGATAAATCCAACAGCGCTAAGAAGTTCCAGCACCCCACTTTCCAAAAGTGCGGAAAGAATCACCCTAGTAATTGAATTAAGGGGACGAGAAAATGCTTCAGGTGTGGAAGAGAAGGGAACCTAGCTGTTAACTGTCGGTAAGAAGGACCCACAGCTGCGACAGAGGAGAGGAACACTCCGTTCGAACCTCAACGCATTGTTCAATGATACAAATGCAAAGAATCAGATCATTTTGAAAATTAGTGCCCTAATCCAAGGGTTATCGGAGGCAACCAACAACCTCCAGGACAGCAAGGAAGATATTTTGCCATCACTTCTGTCGAAGTGAACCCCGACAACGAAGTGGTGATAGGTACACTAGTTATTCATTCAAGAATAGTGAACGTACTTTTTGATTTAGGCTCTATGCATTATTTTATATCTCGAATGATCAGTAGAACAATCCCAGCACCACCACAAATCATCAAAGTAAAGATATCTGTGAGTATGGAAAAAGGGGCAATCATTACATCCCATGAATATAAGTCCTCCACTATTATAATCTCTGGATATAATTTTCTGGAGAACCTCGTCATACTCCCTTTGGTGGAATTTGATGCAATTATTGGCATGGATTGGCTTTCCATATATAGAGCCAACATAAATTGTTGGGAGAGGGAAATCACACTTCATATGGAGAATCGACCCCCGATTCGTTAAATGTGTCAGGAGGAAGATGAATCTCCTTTAACTCCATCATCTCAAGCATGGATATTACTACCCTATGAGCATGCGTATCTGGCTCAGATGATTGAGTCCAAAGAAGAAACCATACATGAAGAAATTCTTGTTGTGAGGGAATTCGCGGAAGTTTTTCCCGAGGAACTCCCTGGTCTTCCTCCTAGAAGAGATGTTGAGTTCTCAGTTGAACTTATACCTGGGGCATTACCAATATCCAAGACTCCACATAGAATGGCTATTGTTGAGAATGAAGAGATGAAGAAACAACTACATGAGAATCTGGATAAAGGGTTTATACGCCCAAGTGCTTCACTATGGGGTGCACCGGTCCTCTTGGTCAAGAAGATGGATGGGTCAATGAGGCTCTGCATTGATTATCACGAACTTAACAAAATCACGATAAAGAACAAGTATCCTATCCCTAGAATCGATGACTTGTTTGATCAGCTGCGTGGAGCACAATACTTCTCCAAGGTGGACTTGCGGTCGGGATATTATCAAGTAAGGGTGAAGAAGGAAGATGTCCCCAAGACTGCTTTTCATACACGGTACGGGCACTATGAATTCATAGTAATGCCTTTCGGACTCACCAATGATCCAGCAATATGCATGGACTTGATGAATAGAGTCTTTAGAGATTACCTTGACAAATTTTTGGTAGTATTTATAGATGATATTCTGATATGCTCAAAAACCAAGGAGGATCATGAGGAGCATTTAAGAATTGTACTTGACACTTTGGGCAAGGAGAAGCTCAAAGAAAAGTACAACAAGTGTGAGTTCTGGTTAAAGGAGGTATCATTCTTGGGCCATATAATCACAAGCAATGGGTTATCTGTGGATCCCTCCAAAATAGATGCAATTGAGGGATGGCTGAGGCCAACATCGGTAACCGATATCCATAGCCTCTTGGGGTTAGTTGGATATTATCGACGATTTGTGACAAATTTATCACGATTGTCCAACCCTTTTACCAAGATAACTTGAATGGGAGTAAAGTTTTCTTGGAGTGATGAATCTGAAGAAATCTCCAAGGAGATGAAAAGGAGGCTTATCACTGCACCCCTGCTCACATTACCCATATGTGGGGAGGTTTTTGTGGTATTCAGTGATGCATTAAAGAAGGGATTAGGACGTGTGCTGATGCAGAATGATAAAGTGATATATTATGCTTCAAGGCAGTTGAAATCCATGAGTGAAACTATCCAACACATGATCTGGAGTTGGCGGCGGTGATATTTGCCCTGAAAATCTGGCAGCATTATCTCTATGGAGAGAAATGTGAGATATATATTGACCACAAGAGTCTTAAATATATATTCACACAGAAAGAGCTTAATATGCACCAGAGAAGATGGATAGAGCTCATCAAGGATTATGACTATTCAATACATTACCACCCTGGGAAAGCAAACAAGGTGGAAGATGCCCTAAGTAGAAAGGATCTAGCGATTCTATCAATGATGAGAATTGAGAAGGATCCAATCTTCTTAGAATTGATGAAGATGGATGTGGGAATCATAAATAAGGGAACATCATCATTCCTTTCACAAATGATTGCTCAACCATCCCTTTTAGAAAGGTTAAAGGTTTCTCAAAAGGATGATGCAGGAATTTAAGAAAAAGTGGAAGCTATCAAAATGGGGAAATCCTCAGAGTTTAATGTTAATGAAGAAGGAATTGTGAGGTTTGGGAAAAGACTATGTGTTTCATCAAGTCTGGAGATAAAGAACAAACTTTTGTATGATGCACATAGTTCAAATTTCTCTATTCACCAAGGGAGCACAAAGATGTATCGAGATCTCCGATAAAACAATTTGTGGGATAATATGAAGAAGGAGATCACTGAATATACATCAAAGTTCCTGGTGTGTCAACAAGTGAATTCATAGAGGCAGAAGTCTCAGGGCATGATGAAACCATTTCCCATACCAGAATGGAAATGGGAGAACATAACCATGGACTTTGTCACCAGACATCCAAGGACATCCAAAGGCAATAATGCAATCTGGGTTGTTGTGGATCGTCTAACAAAGACGACACCCTTAATTTCTATTCGAGAGGATTTCTCATTGGATCAAATGGAACAGATATATATCAGGGAAGTGGTAAGGTTGCATGGAGTACCACTATCTATTGTGTCTGACCGAGATCCAAGATTCACCTATAGGTTTTGGAAGAGTCTTCAACATGATCTGAATACTGAACTGAACTTTAGTACGACCTATCATCCTCAAACTGATGGCCAATCCGAGCAGAATATCCAAACACTTGAGGATATGTTGAGAGCATTCTCAATGGACTTTAAAGGAGGATGGGATCAATATCTTCCTCTAGTTGAGTTCTCTTATAATAACAGTTTCCACTCGAGCATCCAAATTCCACCATATGAAGCCCTATATGGGAAAAGGTGCAGAACAACGACATGTTGGGATGAGTTCGGTGAACGTAAGCTGCTTGGACCAGATATGGTCGAAGAAATGGCGGAGAATGTGAAAACCTTTTAGCAGCATATCAAGGCAGCCCAGAGTCGATAGAAGAGTTATGCAGATAATTGTCGATGAGACCTTGAGATTAAAGTTGGAGACATGGTGTTTTTATGCATATCTCCGTGTAAGAAGGTTATGAGGTTTGGAAAGAAAGGGAAGTTAAGTCCAAGGTACATTGGACCCTTCGAGATCCATGATCATGTTGGGGCTAAGGCCTATCGACTAGCACTTCCACCTTCTATGGCCAATGTGAATGATGTATTTCATGTATCCCTCTTAAGGAAGTACATACTAGACCCTTCACATGTACTCTCTTCCGAGGTGGTACAATTGGAAGATGATATTTCTTATGAGGAGCAACCAGTGAAGATCTTAGATCATAGAGAAAAAGATCTACGAAATAAGAAAATGCCCCTCGTCAGGGTGTTGTGGAGAAACCACAAGTTTGAAGAAGCAACTTTGGAGTAGGAGGATATGATGAAGCTGAGTTACCCACATTTTTTTGAGTGTGTGAAAAGGAAACATTTCTAGGGAGAAATTTCTTAAGGGGGGAATATTGTAACGACCCAATGTTTCATTAATGGAAAATCCCTCTTGATCCAGTTAAATGTATCTTTATAAAAAAATGTTTTTATAAGATGTCAACATATTTGGTTTTATGATAAGAGTTGTGACCGTTACTTTTATAGCCGTTGAACAGTGATCACATGATTAGTATAAATATAAGGCTTTAACAAAACCAATTTTACTCAGAAAAAGGAAGCGATGGCCTCATCCAGTAGAATTTCCCCATACGAAGCCCATTTGTCGGAGCTCGGAAAAGAGTTGGCATGCTTGGGCTTTGCCCTTGACCAATCCCAAGCTGAGCTTCACTATGTCAAGCTCGAACGGGACCGTCTACGGGAAAAGTGGAAGTTGATTGAAATTACCACTGGAGCGATGTTATTCGAGCCAACCCAAGAGTCGGTCACCATTGCACACCTTACCCTTAGGTCTTATGCATCTGTTTTAAGGGGTTACGTAACAAATAAGTAGTACTATGTTCATGTATATTATTTTTTTGTATATAATAATGAATATAATTTCTATTCATTTTTGATACGTTGTAAATAGTTTTTAAAGTATAAATGGTGATTTTAATTATTATTTAATTAAAAAATATATTTTATTAAATTAAGGGATTTTTAATTAAATAATATTATAATAATTTATTATTATTAATAATATTAAATTAATTTTTATTAAATATAAATGATCTTATAATTTTATGAATGCAATTAAAATTTTATATTAAGGTTTGAAATCCATTTCTGTCAAAACCCGTGAATTTTCGATAAATGTTGGTTTTTATTTTAAAAGTGTAAATTAACATATTTAGAAATTTTTTTAGATAAAATAAATGTCATTTATAGAATCAGCACATCAAAATTATCCAACGGTGAATTTTTCTTAATTTTCTGAGACAGTCAAATTTTTTGGTAAAAATTAAATACCTTTTAAATATATAAAGTGTTTTATGACATCATAATGACCCAATGGTGATGTAATAAAATACCATAATCTTCATGTTCTGACAATACATGTTTTATCATTAGAATAATGTGATTTTAGGTTTGTTTTACTTACTTTTCAAAGCATTAATGGACCCCTCAAGACATATTCAACACTTTGCCTTTTTAAATAAATTTCCATGGGAGTGTGACTCACCTCCACCTAAGCAACCCTAATATTTTAATAAGTTCGGTCCTTGGCCTTGTAAAATATTTTTTTCCTCTTTCCTTTTCCAGAAACCATGGGCAATAACCATGGGATGGTTTGTGGTTTGGATTAGTTTAATATAAGGGGTCCCAAACCTAAATAATAAAGAATTCTATCACCTTTTCTATATAAACCCACCCAAGCTCCCACTTCCTCCCCACTAAAATACCTTGGAGTTCGTCCAACCTCTACCCTACACTATCTAGAACCCTACCAAGGTGCCCCAAGCTCCCAATAAGCCTCTCACAAGCCTCTCTCTAGCCTTTGGAAGCACACTTCCAAGTAAGGGTTTTTTCTTCCTTACTCATTTTTTCAATTTTTTTTTAAGTTTTATTTCCCTTTTTTTTCAATTCTGATTGTTGGAGTATGGTTTCACAACTCCCCCATACTTCCCTCTTATTGTTTGAATGATGGGAGACCCCTTTCTCTCTCAATAATTACCTCCCATGTACACCTGTTACTATGCCGAAATTCCGAAAGGAACTTCTCTCTCCTCTTTTATATTCAAAAAAATACTCTTGTATCATGAATCTAAATTCCATTAAAATTGTTAGGACATGTATCTATATGAACTACTTACTTTCCATTACATGTAAATATGATGAGGAACCCCTTTCTCTCTCATCAACCCTTTTTATGAATTCTTATGTCACGCCGTTACGCTGTCGAAATCGCACCGATTTTCTAAGCCAATGTCATTGTGTAGTGAATACCATGTCCATTTCTCCATCAAGGGTATTCACCTTTATGCACATTTACTTATTAATTTTACAGTTTCATGTATGAATTTGACATTCCTTTATTGTGGAATAAATGATTATGTTTTATGAATCCATGTTTTATGATCCATGTGACACACTTATGCATGAAATTAAATGTTTAAGAAGGGTGCACCCTTATAGCGCTCCAATGCATTTGGTAAAGTATAGTATCATGATACTCCATGTGAAATGAGTGTTGAATCATGATAATTCAAGTGCAACGAGGGTTTACTAGTGATTCATGTGCAATGAGGGTTTACTCATGCTCCATGTGAAATGAGCCTTGGCTCATGCTAATTCAATGTTAAGTGTTGTTGCCACATTTCCATGTGATGATTATCATGATTTATCATGCCTTTATGTTCATGTTTATCTTATTCTCTATTGACATTCCTATTTCCTAACATGTATTGTGCTCCTCATGTTATTCCATGTGTACTCCCTTACTGGGATTTATAGCTCACCCTTTTCTTATGCTTGTCCTCAGGTTATCCCATGCAATGCTAAGTACGAGGGAATGTAATAGTCATGTAAAGGAAGTTTTCAATAAAGATGTTGTATTTCATGTTTTAAGATTTTATGTAATGATCCTAATCTCCAAAGACACTAAACCTCTCAAACTTCTTTGTTGTATCAAATGAATTTTTATGTAATAAAGCATGTTTAAGTTGTAATAAAAAGCAGGGTTGTCATAATTGATACTTGTGGTTATGACTTTAAAACCTCACAAAATTATTTTATATGTTATAAATTCAATATTAATTTTGAAAAATTTAATCCACAATAAGAAAAATCTTCATACCCATAAAAACATTAATTAAATTTTAACAATCTAAATTATTATTTAACTAAAAATATAATATAAAAATCATTACCAAATTTGAACTAAATGATACTAAATTTTGACACAATTTAATATAAAATAATTTTTATATATGAGAAAACTTATCTTCCAAAATAAAACCTATAATATATAATATAAACTGTTTTTGTAAAAAAAATTAATTTTATACATTAAGTGTTTTTTTCAAATTTTATATCAATTATAATTTTAATGAGTTTTAATATTTATTTAAAAATTGTAATATTATATTATAGTCATTAAAATG
The DNA here is from genome assembly GCA_963277665.1 of Viscum album. NCBI lineage: Eukaryota > Viridiplantae > Streptophyta > Magnoliopsida > Santalales > Viscaceae > Viscum > Viscum album. Next base: position 174,216 of record CAUJRU010000449.1, on the reverse strand, counting down.
AGATCAATTGAAATTTATTCAATATTATTAAATATAAATATTAGAAAAATAAATGATTTATCAGGTTAAAAAAATATTTACTTTGGAGACTTTATTGATATTAAAAATGTAAATGATCATATTGAAATATTTTATATACTGATTAGTAATATAAATAAATTTTATTAGTCTCAATTTCTTGAGTTGATAAAAATTAATTTTAATACAAGCACACATATCATATAAAACTAATTTAATAAAAATTAATATTTTGAGTAAAAAATGAATTAATTCTTATTTATTTCATAGAAATAATTATTTGGTGGATGTGAAGTTAGTTTTGAGTATATATTACCAATAGATTTTATTAAAAGTATTATTTAGTGGATATTACTTTTAAAAATTCACTGCACTTTTAAAAAATAATTTTTTAAGAATATCACCATTATGTTAAATAATATTCAACAAATACTAATGAAATTTCTTATTTACATTCTAAAAATATAATTTTATAAACTAATTGGCATTAAAAGCCTTCCACTAATTGTATAAATAAATAATATTATTTTTTATTAATAATATTCTATAAAAACTATTTTTGAAAATATATATTTCAATTGAATAGTATATTTTTATTTCAATATTAATTATTTATGAATTATAATATTTTAAATATTCTTTAAAAAAAATTAAAAGAGTTATATACATATAGGATTCGTGTATATCAAATGACCATAATTCCAAATACAATAAATCAAATTGTAATGGTTATTTCATCATGTAAATTCAATCTATTATTTCCGCTTAAATCATATACCTTGTTTCATTAATTTCAATTTAAATATCTTAATATTATTTTTTCATTTATTTTGATCATTCTTTTTATAGCTTTATTTTTTATAATGGTGATACACATGTGCAAAGATGATCCATGATATTTTCTAGTATAAAGATACTATTTTTTTCTAGTTTTTCTTATATAAATGTATACTATTTTAATGGATTTAATAATTTATGGTATGTAATATTCTATTATATATAAAACATGGTCTCATATAGCTATGTTATAATGATTCACTATGAATTTATAAATTTTTTTTAGTTTGAATGATACCCTTTACAAAATATTTTGTATTGATTTTTAATTCCTTTGAATTAATACAAATGATTTTTTAAGAAATAAATACTTGTATTTTAAATAATAATAAATATTTTATAAGACCTCAGGTGTTATAATCCCCCTATAAATTAATTATATCATAAAAATTTATAAATAAAACTTACTAATAAAAATAGTTATGGTTTTATAAAATATAAAAAAAATTCAGGATATATTTTCTATAGATATATATAGTTTACTATGCTAGGTAAGACATGGATGAAAATATTTTCATTCATAATAGGTATATCAACAATATTATGTTTCTCTCAAATGATTCAAGTTAAATTTTCCTCACGGTTGGGTATTGAAACCCATTTGATGGAATTAATTTTCCTATAGATTTCACAGTCTACCATGCCCTGATAGATTATCATAAGCTGATATGAAATACAAAATAATGTGTCCATATTTTGTTAATTCATTTTTCCTCTAGGAATAGAGGGCATATCAATTCCCTTAACACCCTACCCCATCTCACTATATGAATAGTATCAAGAACGTTTCACCACATGATCTCATGTTCACCTCCCTATATTCCAAAGGGTTCAAACATGAAGTGGGGATGAATATGTTTTGGTGGGAAGACTATACCCCCATACCATTGTGCACAATAAAAAATAAATAAGACAACGTCGTCCACAATAGTAAATAATTTGAGTACATAGAATAAATATTAATAAAAAATAATACATGAAATTAAGTAATGGAACATCCATATCATAAAAACCCTGAACAAGAAGTAGGTTGGTTATATATACATACCATAATAAAAGAAATAAAACAATATGTATAAAATATATCTCCGCAATAAAACAGAAAATATTTTCCAAGTACTCATCCATGATATCCATATTGACCATGCTATCTAGAGAAATTCTACTCAAACATCTGATTGCAATAAACATGTGAGAATTTTGTGGGTACCGATGTGTAATGGTGACCTTACCTGGTTATGTTCTTATGAATATGATATGATTGATATTTCCTTTTTTTACCCTTACTGAGCAATTGAGCTCACCCTTTTGTAAGTTTTCTTCTCCCCAGGTCAGGAAGAATGGTATTAAGTATGATATGCCAAAAGGGACTCTAGATAAGATGAAATAAGAGAGAGAAAATGTAGATAATTTATGAACCAGTTGTTTATATTTCCCAGTTTCTAAAGACACTATACCTATACTGTCCAATCATGGTTTTTTTATATGTTGTAATAAGTATGCATGAATTATGATGTAATAACAATGTGTGTAAAGAATGGGTCATTATTGTTGGTATCATAGAAAAGTTATAGTCAACAATTGGAAACTAGGATGTGAATGACTTAGTAATAACCCTAAGGATATTTCTAATTATAGAAAAAAATCATAGTGTATTATAAATGTACATGAATAACCTTTCATAAGACCTAAAGTGAGAAATTTTATTCCTGATTATATAATTTTCCTATTGTAATTAGTGTTGCACACACTATGCTTCTTGGTTTTACTCAATGGAAAGAACCTGAAGGAACCTTGTTAATGATGATTGCTATGGGAAATGAACTGATTGTCCCCCCTATGAAACAAAATGTTATGGGAGATAGAATGAAAAATCTTGTAGCCATACTTACACAACATTCTCAAGCTATGAATCATGCAAGACTTAAAAAAGAACAATGGATGGAGGAACATTCTGTTGAATCCTTCGTGAGGCATCGTCACCTTCATTCAGCTAATCTTATGATCTATTATTGGCTGAACAATGGATCAGTGCCACTGAAAAAATATTTTTAGTCGTTCAATGTTATGAACATGATAAAGTCATCTTAGAAGTATATCATTTGGATGGTGAAGTTGATCAGTGGTGTAATCTTGTCAAGAATACAAGGAAAAGGGATGAAATTGAGTACATGGAATGGGACGAGTTCAAGAACATATTTTTCAATAACTACATACCTCGTATTCTTCGAACAAATATGGAGAAAGAGTTTCTTGAACTGAAGAAAAAGGATGATGAATCTGTTGGTACCTATGAAGCAAATTTTACAAGGCATGCAAGGTATGCTTCTGGGATTATTATCCAACCTGAGAAAATGATCAATCGATTATCTAGTGGATTAAAACCAAGTCTCCGATGTGCATTAGCTATAAGGGACTTCAATAGCTATGAGGAAATTGTTCGATGTCCTCTCAAGGTTGAGATAGAGATTGGAGTAACCCATCAGTAATATGGGTTTGATAAGAAGAGGAAAATGGAATTCAAAGGAAAATATAAAGACTACACTAAAAAGAAAATGAGTTTTCTATTCTGCTCAATGTGTGGAATGAAACATGCAGGAATTGTCTTAAAGGGACAATTAAATGTTATAAGTGTGTAAAAGAAGGTCAGCATGCAATTGAATGTCGCAGTGATGGGAAAAGATGTCTAGTGATGCGAACAAAGAAAATTTTACTGAGAATGAACCTCTTACACTTCAATGTTACAAGTGAAATAAAATAGGCCATTATGCCAATCAATTCCCCAATCTAAGGGCTGTTGATGATGATCGACGTCAGCAAACACTTAAGGCCCAAGAAAAAGGAATGTCACATGCAATTTCTATCAGCGATGTGGAGTATGATAACAGAGTGGTGAGATGTACACTTACCATCCACTATAGAGTAGAAAATGTTTTATTTGATTCTTGATCCACCCACTCTTTTATTTCTGAAGAATTTTCTAAGTTTATTTATGTACTATCCAAACAATTATCTTTTGAGTCAGCTATGACAACTCCTAATAGAACAACAGTCGCATCAAATGATTACAATTCTTCTCCGATTAAAGTTTATGGGAAAGTGCTTCCTCCAAATCTTGTGATCCTTCCTATTGTGGAATCTGATGTGATTCTTGGAATGGATTAGTTTTCTTTATATGATTCTCATATCAATTTCCAAAAAAGGGAAGTCACATTTCATATTCATGATCAATCTATGATCATCTTTCGATGCAATGATGAATATACCCATCCAGTGGAAATTTATTCCATATTATGTGTCTTTATTCCAATAAATGAAGGTTATTTATCTCAAATGGTTGGAGAGAAACTCAATATTAAGAATATGACCATTGTACGGGAGTTTGATGATGTCTTTCCAGAGTAATTTCCAGGTCTTCCACCAAATTGCAATGTTGATTTTTCAAAAGAACTCATACCGGGTGCTTTGCCCATTGTAAAGACACCTAATAGAATGGCCCCAATTGAGTTGCAGGAATTGAAGAATCAACTCCAAAGGAATCTTGATAAGGTATTCATACACCCTAGTGCATCACCATGGGGGTCACCTGTTCTGTTTATTAATAATAAATATGGATCAATGAGACTCTGCATTGATTATCGAGAACATAACAAGATCACTATCAAGAAAAAATATCCTCTCCCACACATTGATGACTTATTTGACCAACTATGTGGATCTCATTACTTTTCCAATATTGATCTTCATTCAGGTTATCATCAATTAATGGTCAAAAGGGAGTATATACCAAAGAAGTCTTTCCGTACAAACTATGGACACTAGGAATTTAATGTGATGACATTTGGTCTCACTAATAACCTTACTATCTTCATGGATCTAATGAATATAGTCTTTAGAGACTATCTTGATCAACTTGTGCTAGTCTTTATAGAAGATATTCTTGTCTACTAAAAGGGAAAGGAAGAACACAAAGATTAGTTGATAATTTTATTAAAGACCCTATGAAAGGAGAATATTTATTCCAAATTTACCAAGTTTGAATTTTGGCATCAAAAAGTTTAATTTTTGGGTAACATAATCTCAGAAGAGGGGATATCTATGGATCCAACAAAAACAAATGTTATCGAAAGATGGTCGAGATCATCAACAGTAACTGAGATCCAAAATTTTCTTGGTTTGGATGGATATTATCGACGTTTTGTGAGAGATTTCTCATGATTATCTAATCCAGTCACCATGTTGACTCGAAAAGGTGTTAAGTTCATTTGGACTAAAGAGTGTGAAGAGAATTTCAAGGAGTTAAAAAGAAGGTAATCTAGGGCACCTGTGCTCACACTACCTTGTAGTGGGGAAAGTTTTTTGATCTATAGTTATGCATCCAAGAATGGATTGGGGTGTGTTCTCATGAAAAATGATATGGTGATAGCTTATGCCTCACGACAGTTGAAGATCCATGAGCAAAATTACCCTACTCATTATTTTTAGTTAACTACGATAATCTTTGCATTAATGATTTTAAGGCATTATCATTATGGTGAAAGGTTTGATATTTATAATGATCATAAATTTTTAAAGAATATTTTAACACGAAAGGAGATGAATATGCGCCAAAGAAGATGGTTGGAGCTGATTAGGGATTGCGACTGCTCAATTCATTATCACCCTGGGAAAGCAAATAAGGTGGCAGATGCGTTATGTCGACAAGACCATGCTAGATTATCCATGGTGAGGATCACAAAAGATCCAATATTTACGTATTTACAATGGATAGATCTTGGAATTATAATGGAAGTGCAAAAATCTTATCTTTCTCAAATGAATGTTTGAACATCTATACATTTGAGGTTTAAAGAGGCACAAAATGAAGATGTAGAGTTAAAAAAGAAGGTGAGAAATGTTCCTAAATTCTACATTGATTATGATGAAATAATATGGTTTAGGAATCAGGTTTATTTTCCTCCCATCCTAGAATTAAAGAAGGAAATATTGGATGAGGCTCATTATTCTTTATTATCTATTCACCATGGAAGCACGAAGATGTATAGGGACCCGAAAGAGTACTTCTGGTGGGATGGCATGAAAAGAGATGTAGATGAATATGTCTCTCGATGCCTGGTTTGTCAGCAAGTTTACACTGAGAGATAGAAGTCTAATGGGATGTTACAACCATTACCCATACCAGAATGGAAATTAGAAAATATCACTATGGACTTTATAACTGGACTTCCTAAAACACAGAAAGGCAATAATGCTATCTTGGTTATAGTTGATCACCTTATGAAGTCGGCACACTTCATTTCTATTAAATAGGATTTATATCTTGATCAGCTTTCCAGGTTATATGTAAAGTAAGTGGTAAGATTGCATGGAGTACCACTTTCCATTATATCCGATCGGTATCCATGGTTTACCTAAAAGTTTTGGCGAAGTATTCAGCATACTGTAGATATAGAGTTTATTTTCAGTAATATTTATCATCCTCTGACAGAAGGTCAGTCTAAGAGGACAATTCAAACATTGGAAGACATGTTGAGAGATTGATCTATGGATTTCAATGGTGGATGTGATCAACACCTTCCTTTGGTAGAATTTTCATATAATAATAGCTTTCACTCCAGTATTTAGATGGATCTTTATGAATCTCTCTATGGATAGAAATGCAGAACTCAAACTTACTGGGATGAAGTTGGGGAAATAAAGCTATTAGGACTTGATCTTGCTGAATAGATGAAGGAAAAGGTCATATCCATTCAACAACATATAAGAGCAGCTCAGATTCGACAAAAATGTTATGCTGACAACCGAATAAAAGACCTAGACATTGAAGTGGGTGATAAAGTGTTCTTACGAATATCTCCATGAAAGAGAATAATGAGATTTGGAAAAGAGGGAAAGGTGAGCCCTAGGTATATCGGTCCTTTCGAAATACTAGACTGTGTTGGTAAGGTATTATATAGATTGGAACTTCCACCAAATGTCTCTCAAGATCACGATGTGTTCCACGTTTCTCTCCTCAAAAAGTTCATAGCTAATCCTTCACATGTACTAAGCTCTGAAGTTGTACCGCTGAAGAAAGATCGTTCTTATGAAGAACAATTGATAGAGATTTTGGATCGTAGCGAAAAAGTTCTAAGAAACAAGACCACTCTCTTGTTTAATGTTTTATGGAGGAACCACCAATTATAATAAGCTATATGGTAACTTGAGTATATGATGAGGAAGAGGAATCCTCATTTGTTTGTTATGAAGTGATGAATTTTGAGGGAAAAACTAATTTTAAGGGGGGGTAGAATTTAACACCCAGAGATTTTATGAGAAATTTTTATAATTTTTTATGTATTATGTTATATGAAACACCAAAGAAATCTTTCACTACACACAACACTGGCTTGTCTTGCATTACACGCAAGAGAAACCTTCCTCGATAGAATGCCTTGTACGCAATATCGAGTTTCACTAAACAATACTATATTATTATAATATTATGAACTAGCTGTTATGAATATTATTAACTGAATTTTTAATTTTATAACATTATAATTCATCTTACACATTTTCTAGAATGATATATGAAAACAAAATCAATTTTCGATAAAAGAAGTATTTTTTTTTCAAAAATGCAGTTTTACCGTCTTTTGATGGCGCGTCATTTTAAAATATATTTTTTGACATATTTATAATATCAATTTTACAAAATAAACATATTCTTTTGAAATAGGATATAAAAATTTACATCAGTTAAATTTTTGATACTTTCCTGATAACTTTCATATTTTGATGAATAGTAAAAATACGCTAATTTTTTCTTAAAAACAACTTTTTCATAAAGATAATTTATATGGCTAAATGATAAAATTGAATGTTTTTAAAGTATAAATATAATATATTTTTACCATTTAAGATAATATATGTCATTTTCATTAAATTCACATTGAATTCATAGGCGAAAACATTTCTATCTTTTGCTACGTTTTATCTTTTAAAACCTGTTTTCTCAACAACATGATTAATTTTAAATTAAATACTACAACTTATGTGTTCTGAATTTGGAAAAAATGATTCAATATTTGGAATCAGTAGGTCCAAATTATGTTAATAGGCTACTTTTTATATTTAGATATTATTAATAATAGCTATGGTAAATTTTATTTACTATAGTTAAAGGTAATTCGGGTAATTAAGGGTAAAAATAAGATTATAAAATAACCCTTAAATCTTACAAAATTCTATAGGTTGATTTAAAGTCGACCCATATCACATAAGGGTCTGAATATATTTATTTCATGGACATTTGACCATGAAAAGGATATAAGTATTATTAAAACCAATGAAAGTGACAACATGTCACTTTATTATATCTTATAAGTGTAATAATTTTAATTTAGTGATAATACTAATAAACATCGAATATAAATAGTCTCTAGAAAGATAAATATATTATCTACATCATGAGAATTTATTTACAATTTTTAGGGATTATATATTTATCATTAATGATGACACAATAGTGATGTAGAAATTATTTTATTGATTGAAATTTCAGATAAATGGTTTTAAAAATACTAAAATAAATTTTATATGAACCAATTAATGTTATCCACAAATTTTCTATGTGAATATGAAATGCTAGGAATATATTAAATATATTGTTCTAAATATATCCTCTGTGTGGATTTTATATAAATTCAAATAAATGAATTGTGTCCATATTGACAGTATTGTTAATTTATAAATATAACATATTATAAAATTGCTTAAAAATCACAAAAATATTTAAAAATTATAAATTATATTTTATATGGTCAAAAATGTCATAATATATCCAATTATGGACAATTAACAACACATAATTGACTATTTATAACAATTTAAAATATAGAAAATTATTACCAAAAATAAAATTAAATAGTTTTAATAAGGATAAATCAAGTTGATAAGATTTAATATAAACTAACAACATTTATAAATTTTATTGGATGATGATTTGAAAACCCTATCTCAATTATATTTGGAATGGAGTCATTTTTGGAGGGGTTTAGGTGGGTTTTGAGATTATTATAAATTAATATTTTAGAGGTTTCCAAAAGTGCTCCTCTCCTCCCTTATAAAAGGGCACCTACTCCCTATGCTTATCAAACCATTTTGAGCCTTCATGATAAGCCAAAACCTACCAATTTCTCTTCTCCACTTCCATAGAAACATACTAGAGGTCTTGGTTTTCTTCAAGGCCAACTTTAGTTTCGTAAGAGGAGGTTTAGAAGAGGCGTACCAAAGAAGAGGTTATATCCTTTACCGATTCTTTCAAATTTAGTTGTTCTTCTACATCCTATTATTTTTTGGTTTATTTATAAAGTAATAACATCAGTATAACTAATATACATATATGTTATTATAAATATGAAACAAACCTATTTCACCTTGTATCCATTCTACCGAAAATGAAATCACCACGCGTGCGTACGTACGGAATACCGTCTCCATGTCATGGTGTAATCTGTTTTCCACCACCACCTTACTTGGATGGGTATAATGGTGTAAAGAATAAGTATATATTTTTATTATACCATGATACTAATTCTGAGATATTATATCATCCACTACAATACCATTAAATAATTATAGGAATAATATCATCGCTCGCGCGTACGTACGACTTACCCTCTCGAGAGTGCGATGTGATTCGTTCTACATGATCTTTATTAAACAATGATTATATTAATTAATTAAATGAATAAATTTGATATATATTATACTAATACCATTCTGTAAATTATTTATCTATAACCTAAAAATAGGAAAAATAATTTATTCCACAAAACATGCATAAGAACATAAAGCAAAGAACACCCAAATAACAAGTAGCAATGAAATATTACAAATAAAGAGATAAGAATATGACCATATATGATATCATAAAAATTTATATGATTCTGGAAAAAATAAATTACATTATTTAAATCATTATATAGTAGGTTTGGATATGTACAGAGCATATCTGACTTATGGTAAGGGAAAATCTCACAATCTCATTTTTATCCGAGATTGTTTATACATCAGAATTTACTAGGGAATATTTATCATCCACATCCATTTTTCCACTATATGTAATATTATATCTATCCTCCTATAATTTTTTAAATTCAATTTTACCTATTGGTGAATTTTTAGTAATAGTTATGAAAGGAATCTTTTTTCGTTTTCAGTACGAGATACTTTTTGACTTTTCCGACCAAAGTACGAGAAGAATGTTTTTTAACTTATACAGAATGTAATGATTTTTTTGATTTAATAGAACATTATTTCCATGAAGATTCCTTTACAATTTTTTCAAGTTAATTTTCAATTATCTTCTTTTTAATTTAAAATTGTATTACATGTTGAGAATGGATAATTTTTTTGAAGTAGAAAGGATATTTTCCTCAAGAATGGAGTTCAAGTGTTTTATCAAAATTATTTTCCATCTAAGATAATATAGGGTTATATTAATATCCCTATTATTACATTGAATTGATTCTTTTATTATGGAATTACCTTTATGAAGTTCATTTAACTTATATGGATTATGTTGTGATGAAAAGATGTTTAAGAATATCATTTTTATTACATGGGTTATTCTATAATGTATGATTTATGATTTTGTGGCACACATAAGAATAGTATCATTAAGAGATGGGTGGAAACTATATCTGTCTCCAATGCATTGGGTAAAGATTTATATCTCATGAGATAGATATGTATGGAATGAAAAGTTAATCCGGTTCAATGATACTAGACTGGAACAAGGAGTGAACTCAGTTCAGTAATGGAATTTATCCACTATGATGGTCTTGGCAAAGAGTCTTGACTAATATGAAATGATTTTATTTGATTATGTGTGTATGCCACAAACATTCATGATTTATGTTATGATTATTGGGATTATATTTCACTACTAAGATTTATCCCATTTCATGATATTATGATCTCTTTTACTGGTTAAGATTTTAAAAATGTTATGTTTTTATGAATAGGATATGATTGATATTTCCTTTGTTTACCCTTACTGAGAATTTTATCTCACCTATTTTTATGTTTTCTTTTCCTCATGTCAGGTATAAGGGTATTAAGTAGGATATTCCAAATGGAACTCTAGATATAATGAAATAAGCAGGAAAAAATGTAGTTGATTTATAAACCAGTTGTTTATGTTTCCTAGTTTCTAAAGACACTATACCTATACAATCCTATCATGGTTTTGTTTTATGTTGTAATACGTATTCTTCAATTCTTATGTAATAACAATTTATGTAAAGTTTGGGTCGTTATAATTAAAACATTATTGGGTAATGAAAAATAAGAGTTACAACATAACTGGTAAAACCCTATATGCATTACAAATTTTATATGTAAATCAATGTAAGCATTACAAAATTTCTGGGAAAATCCATATATGCATTACTATGTAACTTAAGAAAGTCCTATGAGAATTAAATCAATTTCGTGTAATGAAGTATAAGAATTATAACTTCTCAAGTAATATCCCTATTAGTATTGAAAAATGTTTTAGGAAAATCCCAATTTTCATTACATCATATTTCGGAAAATCCATATAAGAATTACAATATTTCCAAGTAACGAACTATTATCATTATAAAATAACAAAAAATACTGCTATATGTATTTCAACATTTTAGGGGAAACCATATATAAATTAGAGTATCACCATAAAAATAATATGAAAAAATCCATGTGTAAAAAATAAATCTTCACACTTAACCAGTTATTTTGTCCGATTTATAAAAACCATCCCCTTAATCTGTTATGTTAATTTACCAATTATCATCATAGTTGTAACCATCCCTTTTTATGTGTTGATTTAATACAATAAATCAATTTCATTCCATTATAATCATTTACTATATTATTACACATTCTCAATTAACGTACCAAATAATTCACTGTGTTAAAAAAACATTACAAATTTCCATTTTTTCAAGGGGTATAGGTTTATTATATTATATGATCAATAATGTATTAAGGGTTAGAAATCACATTAAAGGGATTAAATTAAAAGTATCAATGAAAAAAAACACAACAGGGACTGTTAGTGTTTTATGAATGTCATTTCATCAAAGTAGTGGGTTACCAATTTTGTTAGGTCACACACATGGTGTGCCGAAATAATCATAGATACTTAATACATTGAAACAAATTAAACAGAAATTAGGGATTTATTCTATAATGTCTAACTCAAATATATTCAATACTATCTCAAACAAATCCCAATGTATTATTCATGCATCCCATGATTATTCTACCTTTCTAAAATTCCACGCGCTCTATCTCAAGCCTAATCATTTCATTTAATAAAATAAAACTAAATGGAAATTAAATAAAATATATCATCGAAGTAAAAAATCCAAGGGATAATTTGCAATGTGATGAAATAGGTATTACAAAAGATATAATATTAATATCATTGATCAACAATACAAGGAATGTTTATTACAGACTTCTGACTCCATTAAGATAAAAATACATATCATATGGAAATAAGACAAAAACTAATTTCATAAATTAAATTGAAGAATATGAAGAGATAAAACTAATGATATCCCTTAAATGACCCTCTTCAATGAAATATGTTCATCAATATGTGATATATTCTCTCTATATCGATAAAAAGACATATAATCCTCAGACAAGTCATTCATGATCCTGTGGAATCACACTCTAATTTCTCTAAGCAAAATCAATATATTACACAAAGTTGAAGAATATTATAAAGTTAATTGGAAACATCTAGGGATTTCAAAGTCTAAAACACATGAATAATAATATTTCATAATGAATGACACTTCAAGAATAAAATGGATGAGACCACAAGATTTCCTGAAGGATAAAACGTACCATTTAAGTTACTTTTCTATCAAAGAATTTGAGGAAATTTAAATGTTTGGTTTCTATATTCTTCCATGTCTATTTATAACATCCATAAACCTACATGGTTATGTTTATGATGTGTAAATGATTTCACATCCTTAGATTTGGGTGAAAAATCTATTTCAGCCTTGGAAAACATGTGTGACGGTGTGACACTATGTGTCAAAATGTAATTTCTTAGAAACTACCTCACATCACTAATTTAACATCTTAAACCACCTTGGTACTCATTATAAACCCATTAAATATCACATATAACATATTCATAACATGAAATGGCATCTTCGGAAAATTTTATTAGCCTTAGGGACTAGCCACTCCCCTAGTAGCTTAACAACCCCACTGTTTATATCATGAGAGTTGAAACTAATCCTAAAACATAATTTTGAAATGATAAAACCATTAAAACCATTTCTAAAGGAAAATATACATTGAAATAGTAATTAAATATTCTTACTTTAATTCACAACTGATAAAAAAGTGGGTTCTTAAAATTTCCCCACCATTAAGCTTCTCATCCACAAGAAGTCTCATCAGACATTCATATAATAACATGCCCTAAGGGGTTGCAAAAACATTATCAATTAAAAGTTTTCCAATATAGATTTTTTAATGATAATTGAATGATAAAATCATGAAATATAAGAAATGTTATCATTAAAAACTGATACCCCACTCATAACCCTCCACAAAACTCTAGAACGCACTTCATGATGACCATCTATTTCAAAACAACACTATTTCATGAACTAACTCATGAAGTATCTTATTGTTCACCCCACTTCAATACTATATTTTCATGGCCGATTCTGGGTAATTGTGGTACTCATCATCATAATCAACCACAAAAACCTTGTACACGTAGTCTAGAGACTTACTCAACATGGTTTGCATATGACGATATTCTAACATGGGAAAAACACCATATATGGTACCCCCTCTCACCTATGATTCTTATCATAAATATATTATTATTCACTTACCACACATAGGGATTATATAAACTAAACATTCCTTAAATTTTCCCCACCAAACCTTGTAATAATACCACCATACCGAGAAAAAAACAAACTCGAACTAAAATACCAATTCCCTACATTTCTCATGAATTTTCCTAATATGAAACCCTTCTCAATTTTTGATCCATGTCTCACACAAAAATAATGTCATAAAAAAATAAAATCACATGATTTTCCCCCTAAACAAATTAAAGAATCAAGGGTTCACCCCTAGACTAATGTGAAGAAACTAACTCACCCATTAATCTAGGTCATTGATCATAGATCACCCTTCAAATCACCTTTTGATCTAACTAGAGTATTCCCAGATAGATGTTCAGGAACTGAATTATACCAATCTCTCATCTAAAACTCAAATTGGGTTTTTTAAATGGGACTAGAGAAACTAGACTTCACAACTAACTAGTATTCAAATTCCACCTTAACCACCCATATACTTATCCATCCAATCCAATGAATCTCCCCCACATGAGAGACTCTCCCAAAGACTAATGATGGTCTCCCTTCTATACGACTTTCCTTAAACAACTCCTTATGTGAACCCCCAAAAGAGGCTCTTTGAAAACCCAAAAAACAAATTTAGTTATATTATCTTATAAATGACTACCAATTAGATGATTAAAAATGATGCTAAGATGTTAGACTTGATCATATCATGCCTGAGAGTAGTCTAAGGAATCAATGAAAAATATCAATAAAATGATTTGTATTTAAAATTGTATCTATTACTATAAGAAAATGTGAAACACGTTAAAAGGCCATGGGCCTCCCAAATCATAAGTGTCTCACCAACTCCTATCCACATTGATTCAAGATGGATATATTATCCTGAACTTTCTATTTCATTATAATTTTTTTAAAAGTAACTATAAAATAATGTATGCTGTGGAAATATAACCACCAAACTACTCATTTTTTTATACCATGACCGAAATGATACTTAATGTAAAATGATCCATCACATAAATCCAAAACCAAAATTCCCACCATATATATGAAGGATATCATATTTATCCAAAAAAGAATAAGAACCTAATATTGAGCCAACCATTCACATATCCAAACATCTTCTAACATCCCCAACACATTCCTACAAAATTTACATCACCAGAAACCTGAGGGTTTCATGTTTTCATCCTACCATTCACTAAACCTGAATAAAAATTCCATGAGTATTAATTTACCTGAACAAGGCTTAAATTACATTTCAAGTATCTAACCATGCCTCATTGACAATCATTGTTATAATACATAAATAATATTTAAAATTACCAACCAATTACCTGACCATTTCAATGATTCAATTCTAAAAACATGACCATCCATCCTCAGATACTGTATCTAGACCCGAAGAATGCATCCACACTCTATCCAACCTTGAATTACCTATCCATGTATAAAAAATATTACAACATTCAAGAATGTTAGAATAGAAGGGTCTACAATTCAAATGATCCTATCTCTTTTAACAATTCGTAAATATAACCACAAGAACTCAAAGTGGTCAACATAAAATGAAACCATGGAATAATCATTACTTTTATAAAAACATAGTTAATCCAACCGTTCATCAATACCATTAGAAAGAAATATAACAAACCTTTTTGATTACACAAAAATACATGATTTAATTACATAAAATTACACTTAATACAACCCAAAAATATAATGAAGTTGAGTTTATTTGGTAAATAGGTGCATTTTATTACAATATTAAACATGAATGACAATATCTTTATTGAAAACTTATTTAACATGCTTGGGATTAAAACAACATTGGATTACCTAGTAAAATACATAAGAATGGTGTGAACCATAATTCCTAGTAAGGGAATAAACAGGGATTAACATGATGACAATAATACAGGTATGACAATTCATATCATTGAGGAATAATCGAACATGACCAATAAGTCCGGATATATAATGATAATTATAACACGGAAAATGTGGAAACAACATAAAAAAATTCATCATAGGTCAAGCATAACATACAAAACATAATAAGGGACAATGTACCATAAAGGAATCAATTAAAAACTTGTACCAAAAATACATATCATTATACTAAACATTACCCAATGAATTGTAGCACTATATAATTTTTGGCGCACCCGTCTCTCCCATTTCATTCCCATGATTAAGTGTGACACTTAAATTATAAAACATGGATTCATTTATCATTATAATTTATTAAATGGACTATGAGTGTTTAATTAATACAAGTATATCCCTAATAAAATGGTATATATTCATAAAAGGGAACACCACTGATTGGAAATGGGCATGACATTCACTACATAAATGTATTGGCATGAAAAATCAGAGTTAAAATTTGAAAACATAAAAAAACAATTAAAAATTAATTAAATGGGTTTATAATATATAAATGTGATACTTATAATATTTACATTAATTATACAATAATAAAGGAAAATAAATAAATTTAAAACACTGAGAATTAGAAATAAGGAATATGATAATAAATATACCTGAGTAAAAAAGAAAAGAGAGGTTTCATACAATATTATGTCATGGTAGAAGGTGAACATTGGAGGGATTTATGAGAGAGAAATGGGTATATAATTATTTGTAAATATTAAAAAAGCAGTTTGGATATGAACAAAATACCCCATTATTAGTAATTTAAAATAAAATGACATAACATGATAAATAAACATTGGTAAAGATGGGAATGGAATGAACCCTTAATTGAATATATGGATCCAAAAGCTTGAGAAGGGGATTAATGAATTCTTGGGGAACCTTGAAAGGATTATAGATATTGGAGGGAAGATTATAGACTTGATTTAATGATTTTAGTGAAGAAAAGTGGGTGTTTTGGAGGGTTTATTTAGGAAAAGAGGTGGATTTCATTAATATTTTGGTTTTGGGCTCTACAAACTAAAATATTCAAAATCAAAAAATATACCATTGTTTTTTAGCATGGTATTTATAAAATTGATCATGTTTGTATTATTTTAATATTAAAATACCTAAGCATATTAAAATAATTCCCTATATTATATGGAGGTTAGTAACACTTTTAAATGAAAAAACATAAAACTCTAAAAAAAATTAAATGTTTTAGAGGATTCGTAAGCATTTTTAAAATTAATCAAGTAAAATTAAAATCATATTATTTTAGGCAAAACATATATTTGGCTGAGGATACCCATTATTGTATTTATTACATCCTTTTTTGGTTCACTATGAGGTCATAAAGCACATTGTATATTTATACGGTATTTAATTTTTACTCAAAATTTAGTTATCTAAAAAAATTATGAAAAAATCACCATTGGATAATTTCTATGTTCTTATTCAGAAAATAATATGTATTTTATCTAAATAATTTTTTTAATATGTTAATTTTTATTTTTAAAATAAAATTACACATTTATTGAAAAATGTTGGGATTTTGAAAATAATATTTTTTAAACCATTATAAAAAGTATATTTCACTAAATAAAAATTTTATGACAATTTATAATTAAAAATAATTATTTAATAAAATAATTTTTTATTTCAATAATTAATTAATTTATAAAAATAAATCTTTTAATTTAATTTTAATGTTAACCGAAAAAACAATTTTTTTAATTTAATAAAAATCAAAATCATTTATAAAGTACCAATAAAAATGAAAATAAAGTCATACCTATATAAACTATAAATATTAATTTTATTATGTTCTTAATAAAAATCCATTTATTATACTGGTATATGCCCAAATAGTAAGGTGTGTGACACTAAGACTTTCATGGGGTGGTTTGATGAATGTAGTTTGGGCCGTGATCTCGATGAGCATTAACTTATCCTCTAAATAGTTTCACTCATGCATAAGTTATTGGATCTCAGGTTGGGATTTGTCTAGTGAACATTTCCTTGATTATATAACCCCCAGAAGCTCTGATAAATGGTCTTCATTGGGTAAAATCTTACTTGATGAGGCAATCCCTTCCTTTGTCTGTGACATTTGGATTTTTTTAATCCCTATATGTATATTAATCATGTGATCACTATTTAATAACTACATTAAAAAGAGATAAATTATTAAATATCTTTTAAATCCAAAGATATAACCATGTATGTGACAGTTTTTTCGATTACCATATTACATAATAACACATTTAATTAAATCCAAAATGGGGACATCATTTATTACCGTTTGGGTTGTTATAATCTTCCCACCTAGAGAAATTTGTCCTCAAAATTTTTATATCACCCACGTTAAAATAGATTAGGGTAATTCGTTATCATCACTTCCTATAGTACCCATGCTGCCTCTTAAAACTTGGTGGTTCTCTATATCACTTTTACAAGGATAATTTTTATATTTCGTAGAACTTTTTTCGATACAATTTAAGATCTCCATTAGATTATCCATAGAGGAAGGATCATTCTTCAATGATACCACCTCTAGATTAAGTACATGTTGGGGGTCAGGTATTTACTTACATAATAATGATACATGTAATACATCAAGAAATCGAGATAGTTTAGGTGGAGTGTAAGTCGATATGCTACCACTCTGATGCGATCAAGGATATCAAAGAGGACGATGTATCTTCAAATAATATTTTCCTCCATCCCAAATGTCACCACATACTTCCATGGTGATATACATAAGATTAACATGCCTCCAGCATCAAACTCTAGGTTTTGTATAGGACTGTCATCCTAAATATTTTGTTGACTCTGATCTTCCTTAATGTGTTGCTGAATAGACTTAACATTTTCCACCATTTCCTAAACCATTTCAGGACCAAGATGTTTTCATTCCCTATATTCATTCCAAAATTCATGTGTCTTACACTTCTTCCCAAAAAGGGTTTCATATTGATCCATTTGGATGCTTGAGTGGAAACTATTGTTGACGGATAACTCAACCAGAGGAATACATTGATTACACCCACAATCTAAGTCCATTTAGCATGCTAACTACATGCACTAAAGTGTTTGGATAGTTTCCTTGGGATTTAACATCAGTTGGAGGGTGATATAGAGTGATGAAATTGAACTCAGTATTCAGAGTGTATTAGAGACTCTTCCATAACATAAAGGTGAATATTTGATCTTGAACAGATATAACTAATATTTGTACTCCATGAATCCTGACCACTTCCTAGATGTTTATTTGTGCAAGTAAATCTAATGAGAATTCCTCTAAACTCGCTATAAATTTTTGTGACTTTGAATGAAAATCAACCACAAAACACATATCATTATTCCTTATTGATTCCTTTAGAAGATCAGTGATGAATCCCATGCTAATATTTTCCCATTTACATATAGGTATGGGTAAAAGTTCCCTCATCCCCTTGAAAGTTTTCATTCTATTTTCACATGCTGACATACAAGACATCATGATTTATATTCTGCAATCTCCTTTGTCGTAATGTTGCAACCATAGTGTTCTTAGAGATCTTGATGCATTTTTGTACTTTCTAGGTGGAAGGAGAAGGTTTACCTATGTGCATCACCCAAAAACTCCTTCTTTAACTTAATATTTGATGGCACCCATAGTCTTGAACCAAATCTTACAAAACCTTCATCATTAACATTGAACACTAAGGATTTAAATTTCCTTATTGCATCCAATTTCATTGGAATTACCACACAAATACATTGAGCATCATTTATTCTCTCTATAATCGATGGTTGAGAAATATCTTTTGAAAGGATTGATGATATTCTTTACATTATGAATCCCATGACCATCCTTTCCAAATCTAATAAGATCATATCCCTTTACATCATTATCAGTCACAAAATTTCTAGATCATTTCTTGGATAGAGAGTTTTCCAATTTATCCACATTCCATGGATTTTAGTGTATTGATAAGTCATATTCATTTATCAGAACTAATATTATTTGTTGGTGTATATTCAGATGTTTCTATTTGAATATATATTTTATGCTTTTGTGATCCATATATATTTCACACTTCTCCCCAAATAGATAATGACACCAATTTATTTAATGAATAAACAATTTTAGCTGACTCTAGATCATGTGTTGGGTAGTTCTGTAGATGAACTATCAACCACCTTAAAGAATATGCAATGAATTTTTAATTTTTTATCAACACACAACCCAAGACCTCCTAAGAATCATAACAGAATACTATGTAGAGTTCTCCGCTTATGGGTAGAGTGAGAACATGTACAATGATAAGACTCATTTTCAAATATATAAAATATCTCTTCATATTCATCATTATATAAAAAACAATACACCCTTTCGTCTCATCTTGGTAAGAGTATATGATAATCGAGAGAAATTTCTCAATAATCAGTGATAATACTCAGTTAACCCTGGGAAACTATGGATATCTATCATAGACGTTGGCCTCATAAATATCTCTATTATTTATATCTTTATAGGGTACAAATATATCCAATTTCAAGTGATTATATGTAATAATAAAGAGTCTTATACCAACCAGAACTCATATTGGTTGTACTTTTCATAAACATTTTCTTTTCTCTAGGCCTTTATCATAAATATTATATTCTCTTCATGTTTCTTACTTATTTTTTATTATATTGGAATATCATCTATAAGGACTACCAAAATATTTTCTAGGTACTCCATAATGACTCTATTAATCTATTCCATGATGATTTATAGAATATTAGTGCGTTCGAAAGGAATAACTATGAACTCATAGTTCTCATAACTTGTATGAAAAGATGCCTTCTATATATTTTCCTTATTCACCCTTACATGGAAACATCCAGACCACATATCCACCTTGTTAAATTATTATGCTCGACATATATGATTTAAAAATTCATCAATCTAAGATAGTGGATACTCTTTCTTTATTGTGATCTTGTCTAGATCACAATAATCAATGAAAATGTGCATTAAAATTTTTTTTCATGATGAAAAGGAATGGTGCACCCCATGGTTAAGCACTTGGGTGTACAAAACCATTATATATATTCTATTTTAATTTTTTCAATAGATTATCATGATCCAAAATTTCCATTTTATATAGATTCTTGGATAATGGTAATGCCCCATGTATATGCTGGGTCGAAAATTCAACATCTCGGCTAGAAGGATGAACAAAACAATCTTCAGGGAACACAAAATTGTCTTCCCTCATAATGGAAATGTCTTCATGGTTGATTATTTCCATATACTCAATCACTTGATTAAGATACAATTTCTCAAAGAGAAATAATATCCATTCTTGAGATGAAGGTAGTGAAGAATATTTTTCCAACTCCTTTGATTTTTACAGAATCATTGGACGATTTTCAATACAGATAGTGATTTCCTTCTCATAGTAATTTATGTTGTCTCTATATAGGGAATTCTAATCTTTGGATAAACTTGCATCAGATTCCACCAAAGGGATTATGAAATTTTTTTCGAGGAATTTCATCCAACCAACACAGATAGGGGAGGAGTTATATACTTTGGATGCAATCATTGTCCCATTTTTAATTATCACTGACATCTCTACTTTCAAGACTTTTTTGGGTGTGTGGATATTTCTACTAATCTTTTGTGATATAATGGAATGTGTAGAACTAGAATAAAAAATTATATTCTTTATTCTTTAATGAATGAATTCCAAACCTGCCACCACATCATTGTCGGGATTCACTTTGGTGGTAGACATGGAAAATATCACCCTTGCTACCTTGGATGTATTTGGTTGTCTGCAAAAACCATTAGATTATTGAATTGGTTTTCAATGTTCCCTAGTTCATTTAATATATATTAATGATCAATAAGCTTCTGGGTTACTAGAACATTCCTTTATTCCATCGCAGTAGTGGGTTTCTCCTGTCATCAATCATTGGATAACTTCCCTTCCTTCCTTCACCTAAATAATTTCCTCATCCTCTTTGGGTAATTTCTAGTATTCATTTTTATAAACCATTGGAAAGTGGGATTTTGAAATTTTATGAAAGCAATATATCTCTTTATTTTACCACCATAATTATTCTACACTTTTTTCTAAATATCCCCATGATCCCTTGAGATTAACCAATTTATATTATGAATTCTAGGGAACATCAAACAATTTCCTCATAGATATAGAAGTAAGTGACTGTTAGGGATTTCCATAGACTAGGTTGTATCTCACCAACGAGGCATTAATCCTTGAATTTGGGGTAAATGATAAATTCAGAGGTGTTCTATGAATATCTTGTGATGTTTTCTATATACACCCTGATAGATTCGTCATCATTATTTCTTGAGGGCATCTAAATCCCATTTTATTTTGTGATAGAGAGTGTGAGGAAAATATTTATCAATTTTTTTTCTAGAAATTATTCCACACCATTTTTTATATTTCTTCCCTATCATTCATATTTTTCATCAAGGTCCATGAATTATCATCTTCACTATATATATGGTAAGAAACCACCAGAACCTTATCTTGTTCAGAACATTAAATGGTGGTTAAAACATTCTCAACAGAGTTGATCCATTGTTTAGTGGTTAATGGATCATATGATCCATTGAATGTTAGAGGCCTTTGACACATGAAGCACTCAATTATGGATTGTTCAATTTTGGGGGGATTCAGATTCTACTCCTGATCTGGGTATCAATTCAAAACCTGATTCAGCTGAGAGATTATTTCCATGATGTTTTCAATTTCTACTCCTATAAGGTTGTGCATCTAACTGGTGTAGTCGTCACATTTCACATCACATTGATTGTTCACCTATTTCTTCCTATTTATATCCATTAGATATAATAAAAAAATTATTTATGAGTATATTTATCTTTTAAAAACATATATGAGTGTTTGATGACATTAATGGGATTATTTATA
The DNA here is from genome assembly GCA_963277665.1 of Viscum album. Lineage (NCBI taxonomy): Eukaryota > Viridiplantae > Streptophyta > Magnoliopsida > Santalales > Viscaceae > Viscum > Viscum album. The sequence goes on along the minus strand of CAUJRU010000449.1, from coordinate 151,607 downwards.
ACATACATGTATTTCCTTTTGAATTTCTAGGATTCATTATTTGTAATACATGATCTTTTTATTAACATATATTATAATGTGAAACTATTATTCCCTTAATAATGGTTCATAATTAGATTATGAATTACTAAATAATATCCCAGAGTATTTTCAAACCATGTTCACTATAAGGCCAAATTTCTTATATTAGGTTACCACAAGTCAGGTCTGGAACACATTGTCAGAGTTGTTACTCCAAGGTAAATCTATTCAAGAACCAAACCCTCATGTAGTATACCTAAAGGGATCTATTTTATAGATAATACAAATAATTTACACTCACCAAAATTTTAGGAATTTATTCTCATACCAAGTCTTATCTATGAGGAATTTTATTGTGTTTTTAATCATAATTCCAAAAATTACTAAACTTTTCCACTGATACCATGTATAACAACCATTAATTTTTTTAAACATCAACACAGATTTAATTACATAAAATTACCAATAATAAAAAATTAAAGATTAATAAGTCTAGTGTCTTTGGGAATTAGGTACATTGTGTTATAATAGTAAAAATGAATTACAACATCATTATTGAAAACTTATTTAACATTCTTGGTTTTAAAACTGCATTGCATAACCTGTGGAAATATATATGAAAGTTCATATCCATAAAAATTAGTACAGGTTTAAAAATTGAATAACATGAATATAATAATACATGTTAGACCAGGTATATCAATGGGGAATAAAAAAACAAAAATAATAATTCATGATATAGTATGATAATCATAACATGAAAAATATGGAATCAACTCAAAACACAGTCTTATAGGCCAAGGAAAACTGCCAAGACATCATAATAGAAAATAGACAGAAAAGGAATCAGGTACAACCCTATACCAACATGAATTGAAATGATACTAAACATTTCCCAACTAATTGGAGTTCAATATAATTCTAGGTGCACATGTAACTTTCATTTCACTCTAATGTTTATTTGTGCCACATAGATCATAAAAGATGGATTCATTCATCATTATAATTTATTCCACGATCAAAGAGAGTGTAATAAATACATGTAATCCCCCAATAAGAAGGTATACATGCATCAAATTGATCACCCATGACTAAGAGTGGGTATGACATTCACTACATAAATGGCTTGGCATGGAAAATTGCAGTGTAAATTTAGAAACATAACATCATCACATAAAAATTCATTAAATTGGTTGATGACTGAGACATGTGTCTCTCATAATTTTTATATTAAGTGGAATGTAACTGGTCCATGGGAGTACATGTAAACACATTTATTATTTGACGAAAAACTAATATAAAAATAAATAATATTGAATAAAAAGAGTAAAGAAATAATTCTTACAAAATTTTAGCATGGTAACTAGTGTACATGGGAGGGCTTAACGAGAGTGGAATGAGTCTCTAATAATTTTGAAATAATATGGGTAGTGTTTAAGATATTCTAAAACATACCCCATACTTATTAATTGAAAATAAAAGGGAATAACAATATAAAGAAACTTCTATAATGATGATAAATGAAATAATACTTTCATGAATGTGGGTCTCCAAATGCCTAAAAAGGGGATTATATAGAGATTGGGTCACATTGGGAGGATTCTAGAGAGGGTATTTAGGATTAAATATATCCTCCAATGATTTCTAGTGAATATATATGGGAGATTGTCTGGATTTAGATAGGAAAAGAGAGGGATTTCTTAAATATTTAGATTTTGGATCTTAAAAAATAAAATATTCAAAACCAAAAAACTTCCTATGGGTTTTCCCATGTTTTTTTTCTAATGTGGAGATTTTTTAATTATTTTAAAAGAAGAATGTCATAATTTTTTTAAATATTTCACTTTCTTATCTCGAGGTGAGTCTCACTTTTAAATAAATGAATTAAAAAGTCCAAAGTATATTGAATTTTTTGGAGGATTCATCAAGGCTTAATAAAATTAATCATGTAAACAGAAGATCACATTATTTTATGGGGAAAAAATATATTTGGTTGATGATAAAAATTATTTTATTTTTTATATCTTTTTTGGTTCATATTGATGACATAAAACACGCTGTATATTTATATAGTATTTAATTTTTAAACGAAAATTTTGATGTCTTAGAATATTATAGGAAATTCACCATTGTATAATTTAAAAATTAAAATTCAAAAATTAATATTCTATTTATCGAAATATTTTTTTAAATATGTGCATTTTATCATCCAAAATAATATTCAACAATTAATTTTAAAATCAATATTTTTAACAATAACTATTTTTGAACCACTATAAAAATTACATTTCATTTCATAACAAATATAGTTCCATTTATAATTAAAAAAACATTTATAATAATTAAATATGATTATAATACTATTTATTTAAGAAATATATTAATAAATAAATAAATTCCCTTAATTTAATTTTAATATTACTTGAAGATTCAATTTGCGTTTAACTGAATCAAAATAAAAAAATTTATAAAGAAAAAATAAAAAATAAAATAAATTAATTATTATATACAATTTACATATGAATATTATTAAGGTACTCATACATATCCCTTTATTACACCAACCTACTCCCTAAGAGCAAGGTGCGTGATGGTGAGAAATTCATGGGGTCATTTGGAGAACATGGTTGGGGCCATGATATCGATGATCATGAACTTATTTTGTAAATGGTTTCAATCATTAATAAGTTATTGGATCACAAATTATGTTTTAAGGAAAACCTAGTTATTCTATATATCTCAAAATATTTGATAATTGTGCTTCATAGGGTAAAATCCTACTATATTCAGCAATCAATTTCATTTTCTGTGTCAATTTTATTTATTAAATCCCTATATGTATATTAATCATGTGATCACTATTTAATGGCTATATTATCAATGGAAATATTCTTACTGTTCTTTTAAATTCAATGACATAAAATTTTATGTGAATGTATTTTCTATAACAATATTACATAAGAATACATTAAATAAAATCACAAAGGGAAAGTTCATTTAGAAATGTTTGGTTCGTTAAAAAAATCTTCATCTTTGGGATAAACTATCAATCAAAAAACACCAAAACTCTACAACCAATTATTGAGTGACAACCAATGGTTGTTGATATTTCACACATATCCCATGACAAACTCTCACATCATGGGAACTTGGTCTGACCACATAGGCCTAGGATAACCTAAAAAAGACTAAAACTCATGGTGCATAAAGAACACACTTTATATATTATCAAAAGACTCCAACATGTCAAAACTCCCATATATAGGATCTCATATATGAGAGGCATCATATGAAATACCAACCATTCATAACTAGGAACTCGTCCTCTCTGTGAATAATCACATTAGACTTCTCCATGGAGAACTAGGACACTCAATTTAACCCGAATGTACCATAATTACCCACGAGGGTCACATCACCTTATTTATATTAGGACTGAGTCATCATCATCCACCTTGAGGATTATCTCGCTATATATTCACATTCCATGAAATTAGAAAGACTCTACACACACACCCTTTTATCGGAGTAGAATATCTTGAAGTATATGTATTGGAAAATAACTTATTCATACTTTTTGGGACATTAAACTTTTTATCCTCATTCATCAGTTAAATTGGAATCTAACAGGCCTATATTCCATGTGACTCTTATGTGTCTAGTATGATTCATGATACACCTTTAGAATTCATAGTATAATTGTTAATACCAAATAAATGTTATATATTCAAAAAAAAGATCCATAAATCCATCATAATTCATCAAATACATAACACATGTGTGTATCCGAAAGATAAAATCAAATGCAACCACAAAATAAAATACAATTAAAATCATTCCCATAACCTAGTTAACATTAATTCTTACCCGATCAGGTGTTCTCGATGAAATAGCTCATTATCCATCAGAGGCTTTGATAAATTCATAAATTTATATACTATCACATCCCAAAATCATAAGAGTAAATATATAAATGATCTGATACCACTTTGTAACACCCCCCCACGTCTCACTCTATGAACAATAACAATACATGTTTTTTAAATGACGTTAGGCATGCCTCCCCATATACCTGAGGGTTTCAACTAATTATGGATGTCAGAATGGTATGGTGGGGAGACTATACCCACATCATAGTGTGTGAAACAACAAATAAATAACCAAAAATCATCCACAATAGAAAATAAACAGATCATATAGATGAAATAGAAATCTAAAAATAATTTGTGAAATTTAGTAATGCATTCATTAAAACATATCTTTATAACGCCAACCATCCTTTAGGGTGGTTAAAAATATAGAAAATAGTAAAATGACATAAACAAAAAGGCATTTTAACTGGTATTACCCATAACACATCCCATTCTCAATGTGCTCAACTGAGTTATCCCAATTGAATGTACTTTCTAGAGTCTCTAGCCCCAAACTTGTTCCTTTAATAAACATGTGAGGGATTATTAGGTACCCATTCTCAATAGTTTCCTATGTAATCTGTGAGTAGAAATTATTTGTCCACTGTTAATGGTTCCTAGTCATATTATGTCAAATAAATAATTCATGAAATAGTTTTATAGTTATGGTTAATAATTATTAAATTAATACAAAAACGTCATATAAATCTATTGATGCTAGAGCTATGGGTTGACACCCATGGTTGGGAAATCATACTTTATCATGATACCAAAAAGACTATATCCTAACAACATTTGAAATGAACTAGAACGAATTTCCTGTCAAACTCATCATATAATCTAGGGAGGAACTCCCTGTCGAACCCCATATCTCATTTAAGAAGGAACATTATATCCAACCAACTATTCATCTCCAGGAAGAATCCAAAAAAGAATTAAAATAAAACCATGAACATAAACTATAATAATTACAAAATTCCCAGTGAAATCCCTATAATAATTAATATATTTCCAACAAAATGAATATAATATTTGATTAATTTCCTGGAATGTAATATATTAATTATAGAATTTCTGAAAAATTTCATACATGAAGTACAACATAACTTAGAAAATCCCTATAACAAATACAATATAGCTGGGAAATACCTATAATCATTACAAAATTTATGGGGGAAAAACATAAAAACATTATAATATAATTGGAAAAGTCCTATATGAATTAAAATAATTCAAGGTAAAGCCTTATTAGAAATAAAACATTTCTAAGAAAATCTATATATGTATTAGAGAATTTATGAGAAAATCTCAGTAAATAATACCACTTAATTGGGAAAATCTTATAATAAATTTTTGGGAAATTCATATATATATTATAAAATAACTAGGAAAATCACAATAACAATTATATAATTTCTGGGAAAATCCCTTTAACCATTAATACATCTCTTAAAAAATAACAAGAAAAAATACAACAATAAAAAATAAATGAGCACAAGATACTGGTTATTTCATCAAATCATCAAAAAACCCCTCTAATCCATTCATCAAAATTAATAATATTCATCATAATTGTTAATATCTATTTTTATGTTTATATTTATTCAAAATATTCTTTTTATTGTAATTAGAATTATTTACCTGGTGGTTCCACATTTTTGTTTTATATTCCAATCAATAATCTTACATAATCTATAAAAATTACAATTTTATAGTTTATTCAAGGGGAACTGTGATCATTATGTTCAATGTTTAAAAAAAATTATGGGTATGAACACCACATTTAGGTATTCAAATCTTGGCCTCAATGAAAATAAACATGTTGGTTTCTGAGGGAGGAATAATAATTAATTTTCATGATGTAAGTGGTCTAAAAATTTGTTTGGTCATACATATGGTGTTCCAACATGACTTAACATGTTTCATGTAATAAAAAATAAACAACTGATAGAGAGTTTTTTTAACCACCTTCCTCAAATAGATTAAAATATATGAAAATAATATACTAATGGATTGTTTGAGTATCCCAAGTGAATGTGACATTTCTCAAATTTTATGAGTTTATATTTTAGGTTAATGAATTATAATTAATTATGTCTAGAGAAATTATAAATTATTAAATTATAATGTGGAACCTGACATCCAATGGTGAAAGTAATATATTCCAAAATACTTATTGAATAAAATTTCCGAGTCAATTATTATACCAACCATCTATGGAAGGTCTACAACTAGATTATAACATTATAATTTTAAAAAAAACATATCATACTAAAATAAGAATAAAAATTTATTAAATAAAATTTTAACCTTTCAAGGGAGAAACCCAATGATGTTCCATCAATAGATCATCCTTTAACTGAAGATGATCATCAAAATGGTATATCATCATTCTATTCTAATCCAATTTCTCATCATTCTTAGAAAAATATATTAATTTTAGATAGAATCTTCATCAAATTTCTCTAAATAGAATCAATTCATAAAGAAAATATGTAGGATATATTTAAGATAATAATTATCTTATAAGGATATCAATGGAAATAAAATATCAAGAAAAATCCATCTCTTTGAAAGACACTTGAAATGGAGATGAATATAGTTAGTAGGACCTCATAGACAATAAAACCTCCCATTCCCATAAAATATACCTTGATGGAATAGAAGGAATTAAAAAATGATCATTCCAAGTAGACCCCCATATGTTCAGAACATTAATAAATCAACCCCCGGAGTAGTTCATGGTGTGAGATGGTTTCATATCACAATTTTATTGGGAAAAATATATTTCAGGGCAAAGCCAACACATGTCATGGAAGGAAATTATGTGTCTACCCATGATTTATTAGGAACTGAATCATGGTCTCATTTTCACATCTTATACCATGTAGAGTCACCCAATAAACCATCTTTACAATAAAAATTGGATTCTAAAACACATTTTAGAAGTTTGGGGTCCCCACACAATCCACTAGTGGCTTCTTGTGCCTCTATGGCATCACCTAAGACTTGAACCCCATAATAAAAATCAATTCATAATTCCTAGACACATAGGACCTATCTTAAATTTCTAGTAAACAAGATGAACCATTAACCAAAAGTTAAAAATTCAAAGTTTCATTGGAATTATCAATCCATATGTACATGTATTTTTATAATTACAATTATTAAATAAAACTCATCTAAATAAGGTAATAATATTATATTTAGGAACTCTATACCCAACATATTTTATTGGTGGGTGTTTATAGAATTATGATGAAATGATCACACCACAATAAGTTTTTTTAAAAAATATATTTATTAGGGTAAATAATCTATATTCATATAAATCATTCTATAGATAATAATTTTTGTAGAATAATATCAAATAATACATTTATTTTATTATTGGACAATTATTATAATGTACAACAGATCATTTTTTGGGATCCAAATTATTTTATTTTTCTTGTTCTATTGGTCTATAAGGTTTATGATGTTTAATATCCACTTTAATAGGAAATTTATTTTCAAAATTTCTAAGCTCTATGAATTTAATTAATTGAATTAAGGGTGGTAATTTTTTTGAAAATTTTACACCCTCTATTTTATTAGCCAACCTCTTTATCTCTATTTTAAAATCACGATTGTGATGGAAAATCCATCCATATTTGAACCAGATTCATGTTTTTTTAGATACAACCCTAGGTGATTCTTCCAACATTTTTGACATGTGGGATATTGTATCTTCTTCCCTTCATGGTCTTTATCACCTAAAAATTCATGAAAATACAACTTTAACTTTATTATTATTTTGATTTATAAATGGATTACTTTTTCTATTTTAAATTGAGATAGTTTGGTAATATTAAACATAAAATTTTCAATACCATATCCTATTAGTTTTGGTAGCTCCTTGTAAAAATCAATGCATAGACCACCAAATCCATTATTACCTTGGTTCCTTTTGGATCCAACCATTAAATAATTAATGACATATTTAGTATTGAAAATAAATAAATTAACAAAAGTAAACCTATATTATTATAAGAATTCATTAATAATATATGTTTATAAATTAATAAATGAATATGTTAGTCTCTAACAAGGTTATACATAGACATATTACTATTATTTTCTCTAGAAAACTGGTTATATATTACAACATCAAGATCTTTTAAAATATTTTAAATTTTTTTGTAAAACTCATGTGAATCACCATGAAAATATCCTCCAGTTATGTCAAAAAATGCTTCCAGTAAGAACCACTTGTTTTTCACTGAGTGGACATTAATTTAATATCCAGAAAACCATTTGTAATATTATTACTCATAGAAAAATATGTTCTAATGATTTTATCAAATAGATTGTATCTACGTAGTGTTTTTATTTCTAAGAATCTAGACACTATTTAATTTACTAATGTGTAATGATGTTTTTATATACATGTATATATTATCAGGGGTTCAATAATTGTTTCCATTGATAATAATAAAAAATTACTAAAATAATACCGAAAAATAACTATACAAAACTCTCAAATCAATAGAGATTCTCTATACCAACATATCCTGGTACGATGCTTCAAACATTCTTTACATAGTTAATTCAATTACAGGTGGGATAAATCAGGACAAATATTCATATATTATAAAATAACTCCATAATTTGACCAATTTATCCCACAAATGATATCAGAACCCAAAAACCAAATTTATTTCTGTCTTTAGAGATTACCTATTTGATTTTATTATTTCGAAATATTTATACCAAATTTCTCAAATGATTATCAACACATTTTATCATTTTATACATTTAATATATAATATTTTATCTATTTTATTATATAGAAGACCAATATGGGGTGAGATGAGATGATTATCGGTGCAAACTAATAAAGTATTCTTAAGGGTTAGAATTTAAGATTGTGGGAAAATTAGGGCATTGAAGAAAATTTTAATTAAAAGGAACATGAAATAATATCAGTGGTTTATATGGAATGATAAAAGGACATGTAAACTCAATATGTTAAACATATAAATTGTAATAAGAGAATAAATAAGATGATATAATATATAAGAGACATTGAATATAATATAGTAATATAACATTTAAATTCAACATATATATAAGACCGAGAAATAATAACCTAGTGGATCAGAAATCACATACTATTTCCCATGACATAGTGGGATTTGGAAATATACTTATGTAACCTATTGTGATTGGGAAAAAACTAGGTCACCCTTATGGGATTGGTATAATATGACATATTACCTCTTGGGATTGGGCTTATACTCATTAGAAAAATTCATCTTAAGGAACTTCCAAGGTGTTGTTTTTATCTCATGAGATATAAAACATCAAACAATGTATTATAGGGAGATATAGGGACCCACCTATCAAATTATAACTAATCATTTATATGTGAGACCCATAAAATAAGTCACATATCATTTCATAATGAACTCAATATTTGAAAAGGTGATTTCACCATTCTAAATAGTATCATACAACAGGGTAATCAAGTATTTGATCTAAAGATGAAAAAAATAAATCACTCATAATGAGTATTTCATAAGGTAATTTACTTGTATGATTATGAAATATAATTCCAAATTTGATATAAATTTTTTGATAAATAATTTAATGGAAGATAAACCACAAAATTTAGTTTTTAAGAAATATTTTTCAACATTTTCATAAAGAGATGGCGTTATGATCAACTTTTGAATTTCATTATGAAGATTGCAACAATAAAAATAATTTAAAATAATATCATAAATTAAATCCCAATATCCATTAATTAAATGCATGTATAGGTTATGTTAAAAAATATGGAGTGGATGATATTTTATATAATGATGGAATGAAAACCCTTTTAATATATAGAAATACATTTATTAAGACCCACATTACAGAAAAATATAGTAAAACATTATTTCAATAAGTGGTAAAGATAAGTATGATGATTATAAAAGGTAATTCATATTTTTATTTCAATATAAAAAAGTATAAAACGTTTATAATAAAATAATATTAACACAAAACATAATTAATTATTAGAATGGATTTGAACTATTCATAACAAAATAGTTTTTTTATGAAGAAATAAAATTCAATTGACAGAATAATTTGATGTTAAGATGTAAATTCACTAGAAAAAATTGAAACAAATTTATATAATTTTAGCAAGGAATAATATAATCTTATATAAATAATTTAATTTTTGTTTTATTATATATCATGGAAAATATTTTAGTAAAGAAAACCCATACATATTTTGTAATACTCTTATCGAAAGCCATTAAAATTGATAACTTGTCAATAATTTGAAAATGACCTGATTTTCATTAAAGGTGTGATAAATGGTATTAATAATAAAATATATAAACAACACAAAAAATATATTGAATTTGAAATATGTATCATTAGGATAAATTAGAGACCATAAACCCTTACCTTTATTTTTCCCTTCCTTGAAAAAACATTGACCACATTTACTTTTGGAATGCACTAATGTGCTTTAACCACATTAATGCCTTGAATAATTTCATGAATGATTCTGTTAAAATGGATTTATATAAAAATATTACTATAATAAGGGGATGATAAATAATTAAAAAGGAGAAAATGAGGTAAAATAGGCAGAGGTTCAAGGGAATTTCAAAGGATATGTTAGGTCTGAAGTGAGTGGAAGTGTTCACCTATTATTAGTGAAACAGAATTTTACATGGAAACTAATGTTAGGTGGGGTGTAATGATTTAATAAATTGATTGATATGGAAATTATGTGAGAAAATATTGGTGAGGCATTGGTTATGGAATTTTAAATCGAATAATTATCATACGTAGGGTCTTAGTGTCCTGTGAATCAATCAAAATTTGATCCACATTATGTTACCTCTTTGTCCCCTTATTAACATTAAAAAAAGTTTACCATGATAATTATTATTCTACAAAATTTATATAATGACCCATTTTACAAAATTGGTATGTGATGATTTCAAATTTTAACACCATTTAATCAAATTCAATTTAAAAATATGAAAAATATTATCTTTTAATTTAAAACAAATGATATAGAAAAAATATTTCATCTAGAAAAATATATTTTTGTACATTACATGTTTTTATTATTATTTCATATAAATTTAAAACTAAATGATTTTTATTATACTATTTCTCATGTTTAAAAATAATTTTAGATTCACCAAAAATATATTAGTTAAATAATTTACAATATCTATAAAATAATTTCATTTAAATATAATTATTTTAACATGGGAACTAATATTTACATTAATAATTATTTTTATTCTCAAAATGAAAATAAATGTTTTTATAAAATTTTTACAAGATGATAAAAATTATTATTTTAATTTTAACAGTCTCAATTACTTATTTTGATAAAAATTAATGATAATATAAGCACTCAAAATGAATAAATATATTTGTTGACGAAAATTTACCAACTATAAAATGAATTTATTATTATAACATTCCTAGAAATAAAATTTTAGGGATGTTAATTTATTTTAATGTACATATCATCAATAAATTTTATTAAATTCATATTTAGTAGTTATTAATTAATAAATATAAAAAACAAAAAAAAAATGGTTCTTGGAAAAATTTCACTTCAATATTAAATAACATTCAATTATTACCATTATAATTATTTATTTATATTGTAAAAATTTTATTATAAAAATACATTGAAATTCAAATATTTTTTTAAAATATTAAAAATACTTCATATTATTCATTAATAATAATAATATGTAGGACAGAAAATATTTCTACGGAAAATTTTATTAATGAAATAGTATATTTTAATTTATTTAATTATAATTTGTTATTTATATTTTTTAAAATATTAATTTAATAGAAAAAAAATTCAATATAACTATTGTTTATATATATCCAATAAAAATATTTCTAATTCATGTATTTACCATTAATATAATTTCAATGACTATATACCCATTTTTATTGGAAATTTCACAAACATTACTTCATATAAATTCATTTAATTAATCACTCCAGAAACACACTTCTCATTAACTCAATTATTATTTTATATTTCAAAAAATTCTTTCTCTATTGATGTTTATTTAAAAAAAAATTGGATTAGATGATCCAAGGAATTTTATAGTTGTTGAGTATAATTATTTTCTATTTATTTTTACATTTTAATTAATGGATTTTAAATATATGTAATCATGCATGATATATAAAAATACATTGTATGTAAACATTATTTGTTTTTCATTTTATGTAAGGTTTCAATACGCATAAATAATTTTTTGGAATTTTGAATCATATACTGTATAAATTATTCTCAACTCAGGTTTATTTTTTGTGAATGATTAAAAACAATTTTTTAAGAAATAAATGACAAATTCAAATAGATAAAATATTTACTAAAATACATTATATATTATTTTTGGGTATAGAGGACATCCTAATTTAACAACCACTATTGATAAATTGAAATAATATTTTGCAACATAGAGGATAAATATATCCCCTAGTGTATACTCCATCATGAATGTATGAAAAATAAAGAGACTAAACTGGAATAACTAATGCTCTTAATGAACATCATTATAAATATTATGAGAAAAAAAGGATTATCATTTGGGACCATTCCCCCTATTCTTAGTATATTAGTTTCATTAGGAAAACATGGTTATTCAGATGATCGATTTCACTTCGGTGGGAATTGTGATGTTAAACCGATATCATATTTAGAATCTAAATATGTTATTATATCATTCGTCAAGTCCCTTAATTCCCATTTTTCTTATGTATCTGAAAATGTAAAGGAAGAATAGGAGGGGGAAGAAAATTTCTTTGATTCCCCAATTGTATTTTATCATGGTGTTTTTTCCACCATAGATGAACTCTTATATGTAAAATTTTCAATAGAGGAAGATCCATAATTTATATTGATCAATTCCACTTTGTACATTGAGTAATAGGAGTGATATATCTATTAACTTGAACTACATCAATATTTTTCACTTGAAACATTACCAAAATTCTTTTTTATCCTGATGTGGATACGAATCACTTTGGATTTCTAAATTACCACTATGGAATTAAGACCATAGTCAAGAGGATGCATCCATCAAATTATACGAAGGTATAAGCTAAGATTTATATGATCACCGAAGAAAAAGTAGTCCATAATGATTAATACCAAAAATAGATCTATAAAAAATTCTATTCATACAGAAGAACAGATATATATGGGTTGGAACTGAGTTCAGGGATCTTAATTGACATTGTCCTTAGATGATTTTCTTACCTTGATCAGGAAACTAAATATTGATGAAAGTGCTTGTTTGTAGGAACACTTATTTATAGTAATGTTTTTATCTTATAATATTATCTATATTAATCATGATGATGAGGATGATACAATATTTAGGAAATTCTACGGGGTATACTACTATGAATTTATTCCCTTTGGGTTTAATAATGATGCTGAAAAATATCAAGGAATCATGCAATGAATATTTAATTTTCACTTAGTGAGTACAATAGTGTGTTATGTTAAATATATTTTGGTTAATTATAAACAAATATTTGATAAAATTTTCCATCATGAGATATTTTTTTATTAAAATATGTTCAAAACTTGATGATAAACACTTTGAAATCTTATTTTGTAAAACATTATAGAAATATCAAAGATACATGGTACAAAATCATGGTATCCATGATAATCATAATAAAATGAATGATATAATTAATATTACTTCTCTTCAATGAAATATAAACTATTTGGGTTCCATGTATGTCTATCTTATATCATAATATTCATTATCAATCTTAATAGGAACTTCATTACCATTAAAACATTTATGATCAAGTGAGTCACCTATCAAGCGGTTAATGATTTCCAAAAATTAGTGAATAATATAAATCAGCATCTTTTGGTCCCACTAGTGACGACGCCAACCATAGAATAAAAACCTATCATCCCATATATGGAATCACTAGAGAGATTTCTCTTTTCTATTCTTTCCCAAAAGAATCATACATTAATGGATTACAACATATTTATCTCAATATAATAAATATATATACAGATACCCAACACTGTATTATTCATATGTAATTCCTATAATAGATTTTTACTGTACAGAAGCTATGGAATAACCTACAATATGACAAGGTCCATATTGTCTCTCATATAGTACAAATAAAAAATTTTCTTGGTATTCCAATTGGAAATTGGTTCTTAATGTGATGTGAGCCTATTCTATAGCTATTTTACATCCATTTAATTCCTTACAAGATGACTATAGAGTATGTGTAGGTGGATTTAATCATAGCACACCCTATCATTGAGAAGTTACTACTGAATTCTATGATCCATAGAAATGAAGTTTTTCGTTATCCATGACACTCACAAAACATGAGATATGTGATTTTATGGTTCTTCTAGAGGTTCCTCAAGAATATGGATGAAGGGGAAATATAATATTGTGGATTTACTAGAAATTTTACTTATCTTCGCAAGAAATGATGCTATACACTAATCTTTACTTTTATCTTAAGTATGCATAATTGATAAGTCTGGATACCTAGAAATCATTATAAACTTATACATGGACCTTTAGATACTAGTGGCTTTCTTAAACATCAATGGTGACTCTGAGTTTGTAATAAAATAAATAAATGGAGAATATTCTTTTCTGAATGAATAATTTATACCCATTCTTGATTATGTATGATTATTTATTGATGAATTTAGCTTAGAGGTGACACTGTATCAGTTATTAAATTCAATTAATTATCAAAATGTTGAATTGTATAATGTTTCCACAACCCTGGTTGATGCCTACTATGATGAGACAACAATTCCCATCACCTTTCATAAGGATTCCTCACTATTTTTCACTAATAAAATGTAGAAGATCATTGAGGAGAACACTACCCATAAATAGGGAAATCCTATACCCTTTCTATATGGTACTATAAGTGGATGGATTCCTCCAATAGTAAAATACCTTTAATGTGTAGAAAAATCATCAGATAGATCAAATAAAGAATATATACAATGGGTAGAAATAATTTTCTACAACTAATACGACCCATATTACTAAAATTTCATTATAATAAAAGATTTTAGGGATTACATCTAAGATCAATTAATATAGGATAAACAACCACTATTATTATAGGAATTCCGGGATTATACATGTAGTTATATCACCTAATGATTCCAAAATGTATATATTTTATACAAGAAATTCATTATTTTTCATATATATACCAATTTAATTCATCAACTCCAATAACTTCTACAGACCACCATTTTTTGGCCATTTTCTGTATGGGGAATTGATTTCATAGGTACATATCATCGTGGATCAGTAAAAAACTACTACTAATGACTTATTCTCTACAGATATAGATTATATACCTTGAATAATTAATAATAATGGAAACCCTCAATTTTATGATGAAAATTATAATAATTTTTTTTTGTGATTAAAAAAATATTGATGGAAATATGTACTAATTTATTATCCTTCAAGCTGAAAATACTATATTTAGAATAAAAACAATTATTCAAAAGTTATAAAAAAATTATATAATAGTGAATAGATTGATAATGTCATTCAATAAAACTCTATATATAATATTTCTAAATATATCATACCAAGAAAAGATTACCTTTAAATATTTTTTAATTACATTCTAGGTGGGATTATCACACCTAAACCCATACTTCAATGCATGTTAACGAATATTTTACTGTGTATAAGACATATGTAGTCTTTCTCAATATTTTTAACTACTATCACATTGAATTTATAACATAATTAATTTTTTTGAAAATTATTATTCTAAAATATGGTTGGAAGAGTTGGAATGAATTAATGGGAAAAGTCACACATACTTCATAACCTAGATATTTATACTAACTGATTCAAGTGAGTTTAAAAAAAATTCACATCCAATTATTACACCAAGAAATAAATTTATTTTCACTAATAACTGTATTGATACCCCAGAATAAACATTTTAGTAGGATTAATAATGTTAGGGAAATTATAATATATACAATATTTTCTCTAACATATATTTATCCTTGATCATGATATATAGATAGTGTTTCAAACCATCCAATAATGGGATGTTCCTTAAGAAGAATTTCACATAACAAAATTTTGGGTTTACATAAGTCATAGCTACATGAATTTAAATAGTAATTAATTTTATCCTACCCATAAAATGATAATATATAAATTAATTATTATCCGCAACTTTTGAGCATCTATGTCATAGTCTCTGAATATTATAATGCATTAAATAATGTTAATCATATATGAACATTTAAATTTTTTAGTATGTTTTATTTTTGAGTCCCATTATCATTACCTGCGATTCATATCCATGTAAAATGTTCTCATTTTAGGATAGGTTTTCTATATTTATTAATCTATAGTAAAAAATTAAATTCCCTAAATATTTTGAGAACTACTTGTGTATTGAGTCCAATTCTTGTTGGATACACAGTGACATCAAGGTAACATGACATAGAAGAAATATAAATACCTATCATCCCTCATTATATTTTTTCTCCTCATACCTCATTTAATCAAATCAACGATTTTCTTTTTTCTCGATGTTGAGATAAGGTTATCTCATATTACAAATAATCCAAATATATGAAAACCCCTATAAATATTTCACATTCATATGATCATAATGATCATGAAACATAATCCCACTCCAAATGACTCTTCGTTACTCTAAATAGATCTTCATCAAAAGACCTAAAACTACAAGGCATCAAATTCCGTATCAAATAGTGGTAGACTTTATAATACAAATTCCAATCTATATAACCATAAAATGAATATAACAGAATATTCTATATGACCAGGATCACAATTACTCTTGAAAAAAATCATGATATCTATATGTTTTTCTTTAGAGGGTTAAATAGTTATAATTATACCAGGATATTGTAGTTTTATGGTTACATTACCCTATGTTTATAATTTTTCCCCTAAAAAACTATGTGTGGATTGATTTGAATTAATTTTGGATATGTAATAATGCCTAGATCTTTTATCCTAGGCCAGATAGTGAATATAAATCATCTCTATTCCCTTTATTATCCTATTTTCTTCGGAGCTCTCTATACCTCTCTGGTTTTCTCTAGGTTCCCATGTAGTGTGTCATTAGAAAAAATATGTGTGGATATACTCTTGTTATATCTAGAAGTCCAGACTATGAGAAATATTCAAAAATTCTAGACATAGTCCCGCAGTTTCATAGTAATCCTTAATCATTAACTCATCATTAAGACAATTTTATCATTATTTTAACGTTTGATATCTAAATAAAATTTCCCCTATAAACATTTCTTTTTTAATACACTAAACTGAACATCATATATTCCATCCCATGTGAATTTAAACCATTTGGACTAATCTACGAAAAATTAATAGAAACTAATCATATTGGTATATCTCATGCGACATGTAGTAATAAAATATACTTTTACAAAAGATAATGATATTTGTAAGTTAAGTGTCTCACAAGTGAAAGAGATTTCATGAATTGGGAGCTAATATTCAGAAGATATTTTCAATATATGGTTATATTTACCAATCTTGGAACCATGAATCACTATAACTGAGAATATGAGAATTCCCTATTTATATCCTTAAATATGTATAGATCAATTCATAGTAAAATTGGATACATAATGACACTATGGTATTCCATACTCATCAAATATAAAAATTATATTTCCATACTAGGCTTCACTATAGTGATGATGGTTTACCAAATTCATGTTTAGTTTTCACCTTTCGCTTGCTAGGTCCCTCTTATATTAACCCTACCTATCTTATACATGAGAAAACTGTATAAATAGAGGTTATATATTGAAGACGTATATGAGGATTTATTGGTGACAATATAAGACTTGCAATGACTTCTATTTCTAATATCCATGACCCAACCAAAAATCCAAATCAAATCCCTTATTTTGTGTAATGACATGAACTTTTTTAATGATAATTGTTTTTTGAAAATGTATGTTATTTTATACTCAAAAAATTATATCTCTTTAATAATAATGTGAGTATTAATTGAAATGTGTCCATCCATTTTTAACCATTATATGACCATTATTGGAACTAATACTAATAATAATAATTTTAATGTTATAATTAGTGTTGTAAATATAAATAATAAAGGCTAATTAATGCATAAAGTATAAATGATGGCCTCATCTAGTAGAGTCATGATGTAAAAATCCCATATGTCACTACATGGGAGGGATGTAGTGTCATGAGGATTCACGAAACATTCCTTTCCTGGTGTGTGAAAAAAAAATTATTACATAAGTTAATATTAAATATTATAGTTACCCTATGTTGTCTCCAATGAAGAATGTACCACAATTTGGTTTGTAACTTAAATTTGAGAATGAATAATTAGTTGTTTTTGAAATTGATTGATTTAGAAAAAAGAAACTGAAATTGAGGTTGAATACTAATGGATGAATAATGTGATGTGGTCAGGGAAGGATCATTGTTTTTAAATGTCATTATTATCTTAATGATGATCTTTCCTCTCTTCCTATTTAGTGACAAATGATAGTCTCCTCGATCGAGTTATCAATCACCCATGATATAAGAATGAAATTGAAGTCACTCTAATGTAAATGGATGTTCTTAGAAACATCATAAGAAACTACGGTAAGTCCCTATCGAGAATTTTTTATCCATATAATTCTATAATAAGTTCACTAGTTCCCCACATGTGCCAACGATCACTGGACTCTCACCACCTAACAAAATATTCTAGATAAAAATTATTTAACCAATGATATAAACAATGAATAACCCAAGAACCCAAAAAATATAACATTAAAATAATTTTGAATCATTTAAAATATAAATCAATCAATAGGAAAAGAGGGTTTTACCTTTATTCACAAAACTATGACATTACAAGCGTGGTACTCCCCTTTCCATGATCACAAAAAGGATTTACCCCTGCATTTGAAAGGTAATAGAGTTTAAAGAGTAATACAAAGGCATAATGGAAGAAATCAAAAATAAAAGAGAAAAAAATCACATAAAGATTCCAATCCTCTAGCACAATCCTGGTTGCACCTTTTTCTACCCCCATGAATGGAAGTGAATACTCTTATTTATAGGCTTCTGGAGTAGAAAATTTCCCACTAGAGTTACTATACTGAAAGATTGATGCAATTTTTCATTTTAAAAGTACAAATCCTAAGAGGTTTTCTTCATACATGTTTTTCTAGTCTCTCATTTACATGCGCCCTCAAAATCCCATCAGATTTCGAAAAGTGTCCCAAAATCTATACTTGAATTAAGAATGAAAACATTTTCTGCCCTAGGTTACTCTTTAACTTCTCATTTTAGATGCATTAAATAGAAGCCTTAATGAACTAATTTCAAAATGAAATATTATGATGAAATGTGACCTAGATTCACCTTTCCATTCCAGCTAAAATCACTTCAGTTTAGGTTATTTAGTCTTATAAATGCTTCAATTAATGAGGTTGGGTCCATTCTATGGCCAATTTTTTTTCCCAATTGATTAATTTTTTCAGGCCATTTTTCTTAAATTTAGTCCATGGTCTAGAAGACACATCTGAAGCCCGTGATCAAGGAATTCCTAAAAAAATAATCACTCAAATTTGGTCAACATTGTTTATGATATTCCCAAAACACATAAGCTCCAGAAAACTGATATGTATCATGAATTAAACAATTTTCACAATTAAGTCCAAAATTCACCAAAAACATTAAAATAATACAAATTAGCTCAAATTTATTAATTAGTAGTGGTTAAATAATTGATCCACACATGAAATATAATGTAAATATTGTATCTATAAATTCCCCACCACATATCACTTGGACTCCCTAACAAGTAAGCATCAAAATAAAATCAATGAAAATTCAAAATTCTAGGTCATGAGATCCATCAATCCATTACCAAGAAAAAAAATATATCATGCCTCCACAACATCCATTATTACATGTTCTCAAACAAGATCATTCAATACATTTATTCTTAATTTCTCCTCTCATGCACACAAGACACCTACCTCCAATGAATTTTCTCTCATCTAACAAATATCAAATTTTAATAACGTTTTTCTCATCCAAACCAATGGATGGATCACCATAGGTTTGATTACTTCATTCTTCTCCACCATATGTGTGTCAAAGACATGTCATTTTCTTGAGGACATTGTATAGTTGTTCTGTGGCTTCCGGTTAGTAGTATATAGATGTTAATGATTATACAGAAGAATGAAGAGGGCTTGGATCTTTTTGAAAAAAAATCACATGATTCTCATTTTTACCCTAGTATGGTATCTTCCTTACTCACCATTGTAGATAATCAGATCCATAATAATGAACACTCAATTAATATTCATACCACTACTCATTTCAGCAGAAAAAATTTCAATCTTATTAAACATGATTTTTATTGAATTCTCTATAAAAGGAACAACTTTCTTCCTCAATTATAATCTCTATAAATAGAATAGATTCCCTTATTAAGAAGGATCATGAAAAGGCACAACTTTCAAGAGAATTATTTTCATTAGTTGATAACACAAATTTGTGAAATTTTAATTTCCACCCAATGTATCATTAAATGAGGTATCACAACAGAATACAGCTTCCCCACATAGTTATGTTCAAATAGATAATTCAATTTCACGTCAAGAAATGGTTGGATATGGGAAATTGGATTATAATGTGGCTAACATAATAGGTTGTTCATATCTTCTTAAGGGATACTAGTATTAAATGTACAAGTTAGGCCTGAATGAAAGGGATTTTTTTAAAAAGGGGGTATAAAACCCAAATAAATTCACTAATAATTTAAAACAAAAATACACCAAAAGCTCAAGTTTGGTATGGAAGAAATCAAATTAAGTTAAAAAATGCATGTTCTAGTTCTCTCAAGAGGAGAGGTGAATGAACAAAATAAGAAAAAAAGAGTTCAAAAGCCTCATGGGAAGGTGATTTCAATTATAAATACAGTGAGATGTGGTGTGGGATTCAAAAATCAAAGTATTATTCATTAAATTCCAAAATAACTAAACTTGAAACAAATTCAATTTTAGAAATCATTTTAGCTTATTTCCAAGGCAAAAATGCATTTACATATTGAAATCAATTTTAAAAACAATAGTGATAATATTTTTAGCTCAAAATTTTCAAAAACAGGCCAAAAAATGAAAAAGAAACACACATAAATTTGATAACACATTAAAAAAATGAAAAATACTAAACTAAAAAAGTTCCCTCCTACAAAAATAAATGAAACAGTGTTTGTAATGAATTAAAATGGATTCAAAATGTAAGAAAAATATAAAATGAATAACAACAACACAGAAGTATAAAGATAGGTGAATCCTAATGAATTTATTTGATAGATATGTTGGAGGAGTGTGATATCTTCCATGAGATCTAAAGGAATGGTCCCATGAAATATCATCAGCCTATGTCTATTAATAGTGAATGGCTCCAACTCTCCATCCTTCACAATATACATAGCACCAAACTTATATACTTAAATAACCATAAATAGACCCTCCCATCTCGAATTAATTTTACCTATCATCAAAAAATATTCTTGAGATTATTAGTAGCATTTTACCTCCATGATAGATGTACCTCAGTTGGATCATCTTATCACGATCCACTAATGTTATCTCTTTGTAATGTTTAGAAATTTTCAATGAAGAACTTCTTATTTCCTATAGCTCTATTAAATGTTATCTTCTCTCTTTCCCTATACATTCATCATCCAAATTCATCTTCCTCATACCCCAATATTCATTATGCTCCAATTCCAAATGTACGTGTAACTTTTCCCCTAAATAAACCAATATGGACTCATTCTAGTTGGTGTTTTGTATGATTTCTTATAAGCCCATACTGTTTCTTCTATCCATTGGTTCCATTCCATTATGATTAGTTTTACAGTCTTCTCCAAAATTTGTCTTATTTTCATGTGGGACACTTTATCTTTCCCATTTGTTTACAGGTGATAGTGATTTGATGTTTTTTCATACACCATATATTTCATCACCAAACCCACTATTCACCTATATCAAAAGTCAATACATTGATCACTGATGATGGATCTGGTAACTCCAAACCTAAAAATTATGTTAGTCTTAACAAAATAACAAACAACTTTAGCATTTTCAGTTCTTGTGATATTTCTTTCACCCATTGGTAAACATAATCAACATCAATAAAGATATAATAATTTAGAAATGACATTTGGAAAGGGCCCATAAAATCCATCCTCCAGAATTCAAAAATTCAAAAAATATATAATGGTCATTGGGTCATTTATTTTCTCTTTGAAATGTTTCTATAAGACTGACATTTTTGATATCTTTGAAAAAATCATGGGCATCATTACAAATTGTGGGCCAATAATGTCCAGATTCTAAAACAATCATTTTAGTCATTTGTGGGACAAAGTGGTTTCCACAAGATAATGTTTGACAAAACACAATGAAATAACCAATTTCACTCTCATGAAAACATCTTCTTATCACATGGACATTGAAAAGCATCCAATGAAACGGATCATACCCAATATAATATATAGTTTTAGCTTTCATTTTAGGTGTTTGGTGAGAATTGAATAGATATGGGACCTGAGATGTTACTAGATAATTGACCATGGTAAAATACCATGGAACTTCTCCTGTATCCATATACAAATTCACTCCTAGAATGTGATCATTCAATGGTTATTTTTCTATTATTTTAGCTTCAGCAGTGTGGAGAAGTTTTCTTAAATAAACATCCACATAGTTCTCAGATCCCTTATTGTACTCTATTTCTATGTTGAACTCCTACATAAATACAATCAATCTCACTAGTCTCAGTTTAGCATCATCATTCATCATCCTGTAACTGAGATCTACATGATCAGAAAAATAGTGACTTTAGTTCCAAGAATATATGATCTAAATCTTTCTAAATAAAAAAACTGCTAAAAACACATTTTCTATGTTATTGTAGTTGAATTGATCGATATCCAAGGATCTTGACGAATATTTAATAACTTGTGGACTTCCATCAATTCTCCATGAAAGGATTTCTCCAACTACTTAGTAAGAAGCATCTCATTGTAGCTCAAATGGGTCTTCCTAGTTTAGTTGTTTCATAACAGGTGGTGTAATTGATCTCCTTTTCAGCTCATCGAAGAATTACCTTCATGCACCCTTTAAATTTAAATTAGCGTATTCCAAAAGAAATCTAGATATTGGGATAAAAATATTATAGAAATAATTGATAAACTTCCTATAAAATCATTCATATCCTAAAAATGATCTAACATTATTCACATAAGTTGGATAAGTAAAATATATCACACCTAAATTTTTTATTTATCAACTTTAATTCCCTTTTTGGAAATGAAATTACCATGGACAACCACTCTCTCAAACATTAAAAGATTCTTTGAAAATATGTAATACAATATTATTTTCAATTATAGTTTTCAAAAGTTTATATAGATTCATCGAAAAATGAAAAAAAGAGTTCCCAAAAGTTGTGAAATTATCCAATAAAACCTCCAAGAAATCATCAATGTGATTAGAAAATATACTTACCATGCACCTCTAAAATGTAACTGGAACATTACATAATCCAAATTGCATCCTTTTATAAGAAAAAGTGTTGAAGGGACATGTAAAGGTAGTATTGTCTTGATTCTATGGAAAAATGGATACCTGTAAATAGCAAGAAAATCCATCCAAAACGAAATACTGAGTCCTCCCTGCCAATCTCTCTAACATCTGATCAATGAAGCGAATGTGGAAATTATCTTTCTGAGTGACCTTATTCAACTTCATAAAATCAATTTACTATCAATCTATTATGAATTCTCATAGGGATTAATTCATTCTTTTTATTTATCACCATGGTTAGGATAATTTTTTTTTGAAATACATGAATATGGCTAGACCATTGTAATTATGAGATGGGATAGTTGATCCAATCATCCAATAGCTTTTAGATCTTCTTCATCACAACCACCATCAATGTTGGATTCATCCTCCATTGGGGTTGTCTAAAAAGTTTGTATTATCCTTCATGAAAAATATTATGTGGTCATATTTTTGGGTTTATTCTAGTGATATCAACTATGCTCCAACCTATTTCATGGAAATTTAATCTTATAGGATCAATCAATGTTTTTTCTTTGGTTTTAGACAAATTACTAGAAATTATCAATAGTAATTTATATTCCTCCCAAAAGGTACAAATATTTCAAATCTATGGGGTTTATTTAATTCCAGATCAGTGGGATACTTAAGGGATGAACTAAAATGACATACCCCACATCCAAGGGTTGGAACTCCCACCTAAGAGAAACCATATCATCTTCCTCATCAATTAAAAAATCATCAATGAAATCATATTTTTCCTCTTGCAACCACATGAATTCAGAGTCTCAAGAATTTTGGGCATCTACATGGTCAATGATATTTTGAATGGAAGCATTATCTCCTAAGATGATGAATTCAAGGAATATACATTATTCTTCAATTATTTCAGTACCAACATCATGAGATATTGAAAATATTGAGTGATCATCTGATGTGTGCATTATGGAATAAAAATATTTTAAGTGGGAAGTGATCTCTCCAAAACACCATGGTGAGTGTCCATTCATGAAAATTGATGATGGTTTAGGTTGTATTCAGAAATGGATTCTCTAAAATCATGGGTGAGTGTGAATGACTCCTATTTTATTCCATATTTTTCACGTAAAAATCATATTGTTATAAGACATATTTGA
Source organism: Viscum album (assembly GCA_963277665.1). Taxonomy (NCBI): domain Eukaryota; kingdom Viridiplantae; phylum Streptophyta; class Magnoliopsida; order Santalales; family Viscaceae; genus Viscum; species Viscum album. Next base: position 126,816 of record CAUJRU010000449.1, on the reverse strand, counting down.
TATTCACAAGGAAATCCTCCAGATCCCCTGTATAGAAAACTATGGATCTGTTTGCACGATGGACCACCACTATTGTGGGATAAAAATATCCCATCGGAAAATAAGTGTATACTGAGTGAAGAAAAACATTAATTTAGGATCTTAGATCACCCAAAAAATTAGATAAATTTAATGAACAAGTGGTTCTTTGGATGGAAAATGTCCATGTATCATGACATTTGGTTGGAAATTGTGGGTTTATAAGGGTGGAGACACTAATTACCAAGTTGAACCTTTCATTATCTTTATGTATCATATTATTCCTACCAATATACATAATACATTTATCATACATTTTAATTTTTTTGAGTTCTTCATGATGGGGGATATTAATTTCCACAATCTGGAAGGTTTCTGGATTTTTTTTCAAAGTTATTTTTCCTGAAATTTCTTTTATTCAATCATCCATGATGAAAATAGCGGGGAAATGATTTTTTCACTCTTTTTTTCCTGTCTAGTAGTGTTTATTGTATATTCTTTCTCATCCTATCATTCTCACCCCCCTCTTTATTTACTTCATCAAAGTGCATTTTCCCATAATTTTTTGAATTTTCAACATCATTCATGCTCAAATCAGGTGGACTTGTTTCAGTGACAATGGTGTTTAGTGGAGGTAGTTCATTTCCATTTATTATTTTTATCATTCTTACATTATTTTTTGGTTTTGGGATTGTTTTGGAAGTAATATTTCTAATGTTTTTGGTTTGGAAGTAAATGAAATTTTTGACCTTGTTGGAAAAAACTTTTATGATGACTTTCAACCCCTAAATATCATATATATATTATTGGTTTATAATTAAGGTTTGTGAACTGGTGGATCGATGATTTTAGGGTCTTAGGAAAGTTGGTGGTTTGTGGTGTGAAGGCTGGTTATAATATTACTTTTTTGAAATAGTGGTTGGTTTTGGAATTGTTGCTGGAATGGGGTAAGTTTTGGAACTAGTTTTCATTTGAGGGTCTAGCTTGACTCTTCTAATTTCTCAACCCATATTTAATAGGATTATGATCTCTCCATCACTGATTTTTTTGGTACTTCCATGGTTGAAAGGATTCCAAAAAATTTCCCATTCACAGTATTTCATCACAATCTTCGGTGAAATGGTCAGGCGATTAGCATAGACAACGTACCATATCTAGTGCTTGTTGGTCACCAACTTGTTTCAAGGCCATTTGTCTCATCAAACTGGTTAGCTCTATAATCATGGATTCTAATAAGGGTTATGGATGAAATGTTTTTTATCATTAATACCTTTTTTTCAAGAACCACTTTCACCACACTTTTATGAGTTCTGGGATATCTTCTCAATATAGAACTTGGCTTTTTCTAATGACTTTTCAATCAATGCACCTACAAAAGATGCATCAAGAAGGTTACATTCATTTTTCCATTATTCCTTTATAGTAGAATACAAGAATGTTTTGTTCCTCAAATAATTGGTTGGTATTGCTGGAACATAGATTTTAAAATCATTCCCAATACTCAAAATGGGTTTGTCAGGATGACTGGCAGATGGCATAGATATCCTTTATGATGACAATTCCTCTAGAGATGGGGAAGAATATTTTAATGAATAATATCACGTAGTCATTCCAATAACCAAAATGTCTATATTGAAGACCACAAAACCATTATTTGGTAACTACTTCCAATAAAAACATTAATGTCTTCCACTTTACTTGTTTCTCATTTAATCCACTATGTCTGATGGTTGAGAAAACATGTTTGAACTCTTTAATATATTTTTTGGGATCATCACATGCCAAGCCATGAAAAATTGGATGCAATGGAATCCTATTAGGTTTCACCTCAAAATAATTATTTAGTACTCTCATTATAAGTTGATTATTTTAATTAAGAAATTATGGGGCATTGAGGACACTAAGAGTTGGGTTTTTATTTTCATCCACTATGACAAGCGCAGAGTGAACACTTGATGTTTCACTCGAGTCTGTAAGAAAAATGTCCTCAAATTCAAATTGAAAATTATGGTTTCTAATTCAAATCAATAAGGTTATTTTAATTTTAGTATCATGGGGTCAAGGATCATTGTTCGTGGTTATAGTCATGAAATTTGGAATTGAAAATATGAAAAGAGGATAGAAAGAGAGAGTAAGACGAAAAGAATGCTTCAACTACCTCCCTTGCAATGTCACCATGTTTTTCCACAATATTGTTCTCGGGTGAAACAAAAACAGATATTTCCTAATCTAAAATGTATTATAGTGGTTAGCCTAGGTTGTCTTTACAGAGAAATGTAAAAAAAATATCTTTTTAAATTAAATTTTTGAAAAAATAATAATTTTTTTTTTGAAACAGATTAATTTTAAAAAGGTATCAAGATATTGAAACATCCATAGAATACTAATAGATGAAGATAGAGAACGGTTCAGGGTAGGATCCCATTTTTCAATTTCATCATAGTTATAAAGATCATATTCCCTATCATTCTATTGACTGAAAAATTATAGACTCCTTTATTGAGTTATCAATCTCCCTTGATTAATTAATGAATTATAACTCACTCTTATGTGCATGGAAGTTTATAAAACTTCCCAAATAAAATATAGTAATTCTTGATATTCAATTGTTTTTCCATTGAAATCATGAAACGTTTCACTAGTTCCACAAAAAAATACAACAATCTCTGGACACTCACCACCTAACACTATCTACATGACCAAGAAAAATTTCCAAAGGTGAAAAAGGTAACAATTCTTCAACAAAATCAGTAAACAATGAATACACCTAAACCCAAAACATGATCGTATTAAGAGAATTGATAAAAAATGAAAATATAAATCATTCAAAATAAATTTTTTTTACATTTATGCACAAAACTATGACATTACCATTGTTAAATAGTCCCTTCCCTGATCACAAAAAGAATTTACCCCTCCATGTGAAGGGTAATATAGTTAAAAGGGGAATAAGAGAGCATAAAGTAACTAGGAAAATGGAAAATGGAAAATAAAAATCACATCATGATTCCAATCATCTAGAATATCCCATATTCCACATTATTCAACCCCCTATATTGGACGTGAATACTCTTATTTGTTGTCATGTGGAGTAGAAAATTTCCATCAAGAATTATTCTATTGAAAGTTGGAGTCTATTTCGCATATTAAATGTCTGAATCACATGATATTTTCTCCATATATGTTGTTCTCCATTCCATTATAAATGATACCTCAAAATCACATATTATTTAGGGGAATTTCCAAAAGTTTATAATCAAATTACTCATGAAGTCATTTTGTTCCTGAGTTTCTCTTTAAATTCTTCATTTTCGACGTACTCAAAGGAATCCTTAATGACCAGATTTCTTCATGACAGTTTATATAGAAATGTATCTTGAATTAGTCTTTATATTTCATCTTGAATCACTTAATTTGGATTTATGTAGGTTTATATTTTCTTCATTCACTATGGTGAGAACCATTTTATCATCCCACAAACTTTTTCCACTTGAATAATTTTTCTAGGACATTTTTTTGTCGAATTGAAAATTCTTACAGAAGTTAAAGACGAAGCACATTAGAAAAGAAAATCCTTAAAAAGAATCACTCGATTGGGAATAACATAATAAAATATATTCCCACAATACTTAAGCTTCATAAAACTACTAAATATCCACAATTAATAAATTTTAACAATTAATTCCAAAATTCCCCAAAAACTTTAAAATGATAAAAAAACAACTCAAATAGATTATTTTGGTGGTGTTAAAGCACTATATCACCCAAAAAATTAATTAAAATATTCTATCTAAAAATTCATTCTTATCCAATCCCAATCTAAGATTTAACAAATTAGTCTTGAATGAAATTTCCTACAAGGGAAGTTCATGTTATTGGAAATGTCCACTATGGTGATGTTATCTAGGTCATATCGAAAATATATCATCCTCACAAACCATACCATTTTTTAATATGTGGGTTTTAAAAGGGTTTATGTTTCATGTACCTAATTACATAAAGTATAATTTAATTTTATATATAATATTTGTATTCTATCAATTCTGTTTTAAGAATAGTTTTTCAAAATAAAATTGAGTTGGAATTTGATAAATTGATTCTTTGGATAGAAATTGTACTTTATAAAAAAGATATAACTATTATAATAAAATAATATATTGTGAGTAAAAAATATTTTAATAAAATTCTATTGTTAAAACTATTCTATATAAATAGAAATTATAAAATGATTTGATTTTTTTAAGTGTCATAAATTTAACTATACTATTTCACAATTCAATTTCTAAGCGATATTATTTTTAATTTAAAATTTTTTTTATATTTAATAGATAATAACATAGAATTTATATTTTTATTATTATGGAAAATTTATAATTTTTTAAATTATCATTTCAAAAATAGGTTAGAGTGTATTTAAGCGAATTTTGTAAAATAATTTTTTTTGGGTGAATTGTAAAAATACAGTTTGTATGTTTCAGTAAGTTTAAAGACATCATATTTTTTAATAATGTTTTAATAATTATTTAAACATAATAAAAGATCCAAATTATGTTATATTATTAATATTAGGTATTTTAACATATTTTAATCAATTGGGAAATATATAATTTACATTCTAAATTATAAAATTGTATCATTTACAAAAAAAATAATTTGGAGGAAACATTAATTTTCCATTACAATATAATAAATATAAATTATGGTGGAATATTTTCATATAAATTTAAATAAAATATGTTCCTAGTGTCTAATTCCATTTTAATATATCATGGGAAATTCCTTGGGTTTTCATTAACCACTACCTAGGTGACCAATGAAATTAACAAAAAAAAATAAAACTTTTTTGATATAAATACCCAACCATTTATCCATTTACATTAACATACAATTAATCCTTCATGAAGAACTGATATTTTTACCAAAAAATGAGAACACTCATGGTTTCCTAAATCTTTTAAGGCCTCGATCCTCATGTTTTCGGAACACTTATCATGGAAAAAGAATTCTCAACTTCTATTTTCCTTTCAAGTTTCACTTTCATGTAGTATGCCTTTAAAATTTATATAATATATTATTATTTCCATTTTCATATCCCTTTACTATATTAATAGTTTTTTATAAATGGGAGACCCTTTTCACTATCTTTTCAATGTTTTTTAAAACCATGTTTCATACTCGTTATGCTACCAGATTTTACTTTCAATATTACTTTCTTTTTCCCATGAGATTATCTAATTTTCTTTTGAGATTACCAAAAAATATTCCTATTTTAAGGGAATTCACCTAGATCTAAGAAAGATATATTTTAATATTTTTTTAACATAAAATTAACCATATTTTTAATTTCTAGTGTTAATAATGACATAAAGATATTGTCATTAAGAATTTTTTTTAAACATCGTGACATTGATATGAAACATGATTAATTTATTCTAAATAAGTTATTTATGGATTGTTTTATTATGATTTATATGCCTCTGATTAATTAAGACATATGAAGAGACACCTTAATAACTATCCAATTAATTGGGTAAAGAATTTTATATCTAGAGATGACTTGTTTTACTATTCCTTGGTGAATGACCTTAGTATTGTCTATGGAACCTCGATGATAAACCTGGGTGATAATCTTTTGAATGATTGAATTAAAATTTTTAACCAAAATTACATATTTTGATTCATTTTATTTTTTCATAGAACTCGTTCCTTGTAACATGTGTTTTCAAATACCCCATATAGAATAGAAAATTTGGTTATGGATAAATTAATGGAGAAACTCCATGATCTTTTGGAGAAGGGGTTTATCTGATAAACTATGTATTATTGGGGATGTCCTTTTATATTTATTATGAAGATGTATAGATCCATATGACTATGATTTAATTATACAGGTCATAATGGTATCATGGTGAAAAAAGTATCCTCTTCCATGAATTAATGATTTATTTGACCAGCTTTACGAGGATCAATTCTTCCCCAAGATTAATCTATGATATGGATATCATAAATTGAGTGTGAATAAATAAGATATTCAAAGGGCCTACTTCTGATAATGATAAGGGAATTATGAGTTTTTTTATTCCCTTTTACTTGAATAATTCTAATCATATTTTAGGTATTTGATGAATAGAGTATTTAAGGACTGTCATGACAAATTTGCGATAGTTTTTAATGATATTATGATATATTCAAAAATTATAGAGGATAATGAAAATTATCTATGGGTTATACTGAAAACTATAATGATACTGTATTTATAATGTTCATCAATTGTGAAATTTGGTTACAACAAGTTCCTTTCTTGATGTAAATTATAACTAATAATGAAAACTCAGTTGATCATACCAAGACAAAGGTTGTGGTGGAGTGGCCTCATCCTAAAGAAGTAATTGAGATTCATAGATTCCTTGTATTTGAGGGATATTATAGGGGCTTCTGAAACGACATTCATGAAATTATATTCCACTAACAATGTTAACTCAAAATGGGTTAATTTCACCTCGACAATAGAGTGTGAATAAATTTTATAGGATATAATGAGTAGATTGGTTACCAAACCAATATTAAATCTACAATATATCGTGGATGGATTCATTAATTTTGGTGATATATGTCACAAAGGGATTGGGTGTGACCTCATGAAAAATTAAAAATGTTATTGCTTATGCATCTTGATAGTTGAATCCTCTTGAGCAGATCTATCCTATTCTTAACCCGGATATGGATACGGTTCTTTTTTTCTTTAATGATATATAGGCTCTATCTTTATGAAGAAATATATAATCTATACAGAAACCTTAAATGTTTTTAATATATTTTCAGGAACAAGGAACTAAACATGAGACAAAGGATATGGGGAAAACTTCTTAAAAACTACAAAATTTCCAATTAATTATCATCTTGAAAGAGTAAACAATGATAGTGATGCATTAAGTAGGCATGAACCAGTTTTGATGGAAATGATGAGGATTCAAGGAGAACTTTTTATCAAAGACCTAGTAAAATAGGACATGGGAATCATTATGTAAGGGAAATCATCACATTTATCCCAAATCATTTATCAACCACCATAACTATAGAATATGGACAAATATCAAATAGAAGACCCTTTTTTATAGAAGATGATCAATACTGTGAAGAATGAGAAGATTCCTGAGTTAATTATTAATCAATAAGGTGCACTAAAATCTCATATAATGTAATGTGTTCCATATATTTCAGAAATAAAGAATGAATTGATGGTTGAATCTCATATATCTACTTACAACGTACATCCTACAAGAATGAAAATGTATAGGGACCTTCAGGATCATTATTTGTGGGATATCATGAAAATGGAGATTTCAGACTACACTACATGGTGCCTAGTGTGTAAAGAAGTGAATGTAGAGTGACTACTTCCATAAAGGGTATTACAACCAATACTCATACCCGGATGGACGTGCGAAAATTTCACTATGGACTTGGGTATTGGTATCCTAATAACATAAAAAGGAAACAATGTGTTATGGGTTATAGGGGACCCTCTCACAATGACTGACCATTTTATCTATATTGGGGAAGATTTCTCTATGGAAAAAATTCTATGATTTATGTAAAGTAAGTGGAGATGTTATATGGAGTTACACTTTCTATCAATTCACTTGGTTATCCAAGGATCATTTCAAAATTTTGGAGAATTATTTAACATGCTTTCATTGCTGAATTAAATTTCACTAGGTCCCATCACCCCCAAATAGATGGCCAATATGAAAGGAAAATTCCGACACTCTAGAGAATATTAGAGCTTTCTCCATGGAGTTTAATGGTGGATGGGATTAAAATATCCCATTTGTTGATTACTCATACAAGATCACCTTCCATTAATTTATTCATATGGGACCCAATGATGAACTATATGGGTAGTAATGTTGAATACATAATTGTTGGGATGAAGTTGGAGAGAGAAACCTTCTTGGGATTTATCTTGTGAATGAGATAACAGAAAAGGTTCATCCCATCAAACAACATATAATGACTACTTAGTGTTAGAATATCATCTATACTGAAAACCATCTAAGGGACATGGAGTTTTATGTTAGATACTGATTATTCCTTCTAATTTCACCTTAGAAGAATGTCTTGCTGTTTGGGAAGAAAGGTAAGCTTAGCCCTAGGTACATTAGCCCCTATGAAATCCTCGATACCATAGGATTAGTGACCTATCATATTGAACTACCCACAAATATACCTCCATTTCATGATGTATTCTATATATCTCTCTTGATGAATTACATGCAAGACTCTTTAAATGTACTAAATCCTAAGGTTGTATAACTAGAACATGAACTATCTTATGAGTATCATCGTGTGGAGATCTTGGATCATAGAGACAAGGATCTACCCAACAGGACTACCAACCTTATTAAAGTATTATGGAGGAAGAAACATATGAAGAACCGATGATGGAGCCAAAAGAAACAATAAGGAAGATGTACCATCACCTTTTCTCAACCATGGGAATGAGGTGAATTTTTTGTTATGAAATTTTTTAAGGGGGAATAATGTAATGATGTGGCATTTTTTAATGATAATTGTTTCTTAGAAATGTTTATCATAGAAGACTCAAAACAATTATAACCTATTAATAATGATATGAGTATAAATTGAAATGTGACCATCCGAAATTGACCATTATATGAACATTGGTCAATATAACCATTGTAAATGATAATATTTATAATAATTTTGACATAATAATTAGTGTTATAATTTGAAATGATAATGGTTAATTAATTCATTAAATAGAATGATGTCCTCAACCAGTAGATTCGTATTGTATAAAGCCTACATGTAGTATAATGATAAGGAGGAATCATAACTAGGCTTCACTATTGACCAATACCTTACCGAGGTTCAATATTTTAGTATTGAAGGAAATCACATATGGGAGAAGTTCATGTTAGTGAAAATTACCACTCGAGTGATGTTATCCGAGCCTCAACAGGAATCCACCACCATCACACACCTTACCCTTATGTCATCTGTAGGATTATAAGGGGTTATGTGTTGAGGCCCTAGTAACATAATGTGTAATGAAATTTAATCAATAGAATTTTGGATCCATCAATGATTTTTTAAGAGTAGTTTTTCTTAATAAAATTGAGTTGGAATTTGATAAATTGTCTTTTTGACATAAATTGTACATTTAAAAAAATATATAAATATGATAATAAACTAAAATATTATGAATAATAATTAATTTAATGAAAAAATATATATATAAAACTCATATTTAAATAGAAATGATTAAAAAAAATTACTTTTTAAATTGTTTTATATTTATCTATTCAATTTCATGATGCATTTTCTATCCACTATTATTTAAAACAATATGATTTTTATATTTAAAATTTAAAATTATTATATTTAGAAAATTATTATGATAAAATAAATATAGTTTTGGATATCATAATGTCAGAATTAGGTTATGATGAGTTTATTAAAATTTTCAAAAAATATATATTTTTTGTTAATAGTGAAAAATTGTTTGATTTTTTCTGTATGTTTAATGAAATCATAATAAAATCATAATGATGTAATAATTATTCTACACGTATCCATGAATAAAATTTTGTTATTTTGTTAATATCAATTAATTTAATATATAGTAATCAAATTTTCAATATATAATTATCTTTCCAAATTTTAAAATTTATACTTTAACTAAAATAATGTTACTTTGTGGAAACATTACCTTTTTATTACAAAATATTTAATTTAAAATTATGGTTGAATCTTTTAGGTTTCAATAACATGGGAATATCCCAAGGGAAATAACATGGTTTTTCATTTATCACTACATAGGTGTCCCATGAAATTAAAAACAACTCATCATATTTTTTTATAAATACACACCCATGACTCCATTTCCATTCACTTACAATTAATCCTCCACAAAGTTATTAAGGTTTACCTCCCAAGGACCCCTATAAAGGTGTACTGAGTCCCCCAGTTTCCCAATCTTCATGTTTAAGGAATACTCTTCAAGGTAAATGAAACATCAACTTCTCTTTTTCTTTTTATGTTCCCCTTCTATGTTGTATGTATTTCAAATTTATATAATAAGTTTAACATTCCATTTTTTCTATAAATTTACAATACTCATACACTTTTCTTAATGGTAGATCCTTTTCTCCTCTCACTTTAATATTTTTTGAAACCGTGTTTTTTACTCAGTATGCTGCCATATTGTTTTCCCAAAAATTATCTATATTAATGAGGAAAGTATCTTATATTGTTTTATGAATATGAAAAAATATTTATTGTAAATGGGTATTCAACTAGATTTAAAAATGATATATTTTATTTTGGGTTTAATATAAATAAAACCATCCTAAATTTTTCATGGTCTAATAATAACAAAAATATATTATCTTTATGCACATTTTCAAAATACTATGATTTTAATATGAAACCAATTTCTTTTATTCTCAATGAAATATTTCTGAAATTTTTTATTATGATATATGTGTCTAACATTAATTAAAAATAATTAAGGGTAATACTTGATAGTTACTCAGTGTATTGGGAAATGAATTTAATCTCTTGAGATTACATGTTTTATGATACCTTGGTGATTAACCTTGGTAATGTTTTTGACACCTCGGTGATAAACCTTGGTGATATGCTTATGAATGACTCAATTAATTTTTTTGGAAAAATTTTCTTATTATGATTCATGTTATTAATACTATTATAGGCCTCCTTTTACATTTCAAATTTTTCTAGAATATTTTTTTGTTCTTATCGATAATTATCATGATCACTTGTAAATTTTTTCCCTTGCTTTCCCTTAATAGGAATTATTCTCACCATTGCTTTTAATGTATATCCTCTGAAATTGAGATGAAGTAAATTTATATTGGGTTAATAAAATAATAAGACCTTAATGTGGATTGAATTATATTTTATTGTTTTCATGTATTATGTACCCTTTTTTCTAAGAAATAAGACTTTAAAAGATCCTTTACTTTATACAATGTAATGAAATGTTTATGTATTAAAAAAAATTGATGCCATATTTTTTATAGATTCTTGTGACCAATAAATTATGTTTGGTTTCCTTCCACAAGTCTATCTCTATGAAAAAACCATTTCATTTTCATGCAAGAATTATATCTACACAAGACCCCCTATAAAGGACCTCATTATAAAACCTTAAACTACATAAAATATAACCCAACTCCACATAACTCTAGACTACGTGGAAATTTTACTCATCAAATTACCTTAAAATATAGGCCATTAAATTCATTATCACCTGAAATTAAACTACATGACGAATTATATACCTTATATTACCATAATGTACATCTAATTTTGTATCCTACATAACTCAACATCCCATATATGAGAATTCGATCCATGGAATCGTGTCTAACATATGGTTCCAATCCATTAGCCCAATCTAGGATGAGATTCTCATTTCATTATATTTATGATCTGGCACCCTATGTTTCCATATTTTTATCATGTCCAATCCCTAAAAAAATTTGAGGTCTAATATCAACTTTATATACTCTAGTGATTCTTCTACTGTCAATCTTACACAAGAATAACAAATCCCCCTTCCCAATGTATGATCTATAACAATTCAGGGGACATAATATATAATAATTAGGTGTTTCTTGATGCTTATTATTCCTAAAATGTTTTGAAATCTGAATAAAATATTCTAGAACTAGATATGGATCATCATACATCTCTTGTCCATTTATCATCCCAAACCAACCTAATCATGGAAAATAATAGATTAGATTGTTTCAATAACGACTTTAATTTTCCATCCAAATTCAATAATTAATAACTCAAATTCATTGAATCACTTTAAAACTATCATAACATGTGGTAATGTGTGTTTATAGATCAAAGGGAAACCACTTCTTGGAAATGTTAATACCACAATATTTTGCACCGATAAGAAGAAGAATTTTTATCCTGAGGATAAGGAACACTAATCATTTTATTAATCCTAAAACATTGATATGGAACACATAATTCACATATTTTTAGAAGTCATACTGATCTTATAGAATCCATTTAATTTTCTTGATTTAATTAACACGTGTCATGATTTATATCATCATCATTCCCCATTAAAATGGGTTGGGATGCTATTATCCCTTGAGTCCCATTTCTTTCCTATCACATCCCTTATATTAGACCAAAAATTATGACCTAAAATTATGTTCACAAATAATGAGATAGACTATAAAAACATTAATCCCAACACTTCATATAGATTTTTTTTCTATCCATAGATATAAATTCTATGTCACATTTTATAGTTTGAGAACTACGATATTAAACATTTCATGCACATTTGTGGGATTTTCTATACTAATATAGTGCTCTTATATCATAATACTCTTTTTCCCACATTATATAGACTATATCACAAGTTTTTAAAATCAGTATAGAAACTTATGCGATCAATATCACACATAGAGTGGCACAAAAAAATTGAAGTCTTTTACTTACTATGTATTAGTTTCTATAACATATGAAAACGATAAAACATTAAAAGAAAGAGAGACAATGATCATAGGACCCATCAAATATACCTGAAAAAATAGAAGGAATGATAGCTAGAATCAATGGTCTTGGATGAAGTTTCAACAGACTTTCAATCTCTAATTTCATCGTTCAAGTTATATCCAATCACCTTGCAAATGTTTTTTATTAATGGTGGAATAACAATTAAGGTTGTAACATCCCAGGTAAATAAATAACATGAAATTTTTCATATTTTTTAATATTTTTTAATTAAATAATATTTATACTTTAAAGGGGATGCTATGTTCGATGGCGTACCCGATACACAATAGTGGATTTCTTTGAAATATTATGTCTCACACTAATAATGTAATATTATTATTTTAAATGGTAGTTAATGCCTAGCCATTGTATTGGAGAGAATTAATTTAACTAACTAAAATATCATTATACATGTTTGTTAAATATTTTTACATTTATCTAGTAAATGTTAGAGGTTTAAAATAATTAATGAATTTGATTTTAAGCATAAATACTCTAATATTCACTAAAAGGACGATTTACCACCTTTTAATGGAAAACCCTCAATAAATATAGTTTTCAACCTTTTATATGTTATATTTGAGAAAATAAATTCTTCTGTAGAATCGGGACACCAAAATTTATTTTGGGAAAAATTTTGGTATTTTTCAGATAATTTTCATTTTTTAATGAATAGTGAAAAATACTGTATTTTAATTAATAACTGTGTTTTAATATAATTTATTTATATGGTTATATTATATTTTTAATTGGTTCTAAATTTAAATTAGAATATATATTTTCCATTTAATCTAATTTTTTTCATTGGAAGTAATATCATTTTGAAATTGGACATAAACATCTGTCAATCTTTTGCTACTTATTATTTATAAAAAACACCCTATTTGTTTTAAAAGCGGGAAATAATTTTAAATTAATTTCTGAAAATTCAATGTTTTTAATTTGGAAAAATGTATTCCATATTTATAATTAGTTGATACAAATTGTGTAAATCGGTAATTTTTTTAGACATTTTAAATATTTACTTCAGTAAATATTTACTTTACCATGATTAAAGGTTAAATATAGTAATTAGGTGTAAAATGTAATATTATAATAATACTAAATTACCTTAACATGTGTCTTAATTCTATTTTATTATTAATATCCGAATATGTCCATCCTTGGGTCGAATTTGGGACCCCATGGAGCCACAAGGGAGTAATAATGACACTTTATATTAATTAATTTAAAGTAAAGACAAAAACGACAAAAACAAATATCTTTTAGTAAATAAATTTTTACCTGGGTTATATAAGTTATATTTTAGACTAAAAATATTATTTGTAACACTAAATAAATTTCCTACATCATGGTATTTGTTTTATAATTTTTGGACATCATATAAATTAAATTATTTATGATAGAATAATGATTCAATATTTACCTCATTAATAAATGATTTAAATAAACAAAATTATAAATATTAAAACAATATAAAAAACCTATCCAATTATTATTGGATTATTTTATTTCTACAATGAGTTATCTTTAATTTGATTTTAATGAATAGTAGATTTTTTAAACCTAAGATGAAGTTATAATAAAATAATTTTTTCAATCTTTCCTAAAGAGCCCCTCCTCTCCCTTATAAAAATCCCTCACTTATAACCCATTTCTTACACTTCTGAAGCCTTTAGATCATGCAACCTCTATTCCAATATGCTCCCAATATCCCAATATTCATCATAGATGCCTTAATTTAGGAATAAAACACTTCAAGAAACAATTTTGGTTCAAACCAATGGGAGTTACCCGATTTAATGGTAATGACTTCTCTTAAGTTCTTTTGTTTTATTTTACATCTCCAACCCCCAAAAATCATTTTATTAAGTTATTTCATTAAAACACCAGTATCCTCAATATACTATGATATTTTTATGATAAGGATTATAACTACACTTACACACACCTCTATCTAATGGGTAAAGAATATAATGTTTCTGTGAATGGAAAACTAACGTCTCACAAAATGATGATTGTTCAATTAACTTCTACCCCCTATCATGGTGGACATTATGATGGAACTGTATTGATATATGATATATATTATTTTTATTTTTTCTTTATGCATCTTTATTTTTCATTTATAGCATACCAATATGGTTTCCATAATTGGTAAATGCAATAATTTCATTCTAGGATGTGCGGACTACCGCCCCTTCAAAGTGATATGACTCGTTAATGCCTTATGTGGGATGTATAAATGATGGAGTTAAAGATATTATATATTCTATTATACTGTAAATTTAACATAACTATGTATCATTATGTTTTTAAATATTAAATATAAATGAATGTAGTGTTCATGCCTACGTACGTCTTACCGTCTCCCTGAATGGTGCATTTCATTTCGTATCTCCAAATGTTATGTACTAATATAAATATGTGTATATACTTGGTATATATGATATATATGATATCTACATCATTAATATCATTATATAGATAATGGATTATTTCCACATGGACAAATTGTAATTATAACAAGTTCATTTTTAACTCAAATTCGGAACATTGACCAAATGTCTAATATGAACTCAAATAATTATTAACTATTATTGCAAGGTAATAAGTGATATAAAAGTAATAATAAAAATTCAAAAGGTAATGAATAATGTATAAATTAACATAAGTTTATTATTCAGGAAGAACAAGGAATATACAAGTCAAGTTGAACACGAGGTATGAGATTTCTTATCTCACTTTCAATTCCGTGATATTTCCATTGTTCACCCCTTATTTATTTCATGTGGTGTATTGTTGTCATGACCACCTACCATCAAAGATTCCCCTACTGATCTAGAAATGGTGAAAGGGATATAATTACCCCTGAGTCCCACCTCTAGTAGGCCCCGGAGTGGCGACTAGCACCAATGGAATGAGTTTTCACAGATATGGGAGACATTACCCTTTATATTAATTAAGATCGGAAATAGGATGAGTCAAACACAAAAAGAAAAAGGAACAAGTAAATGAAAATAAAGACTAAACCAACACATATGCATGTTTTATTCTAAATTGAAACAAAATACATGTTCCCGAAAATCCCCAAAGTACGACACCAATAAAAGAAAGCAAAAACTGCAACCAGCAAAACATTAATTCCCAACTAGCAAGGTCCCGCACGGACCCTAAAGTCCTCTTGAAGACCTGAAAGTAAAGGTAGTGTGAGCATACAAGTATACTCAGTAGGAAAACCTTAATCTCTCATGCACAAGTGGGAACACATCCTAATGCCCTGTCAGAAAACAGAAGGAACCAAAGCCTAGCAAGGAATCTATCCACCCTACCTCACATGACACACTCACCAAATATCACATGTCAATAGAGTATTATAGTAATATTATCAAATTATGGGCACCCTGCACTACTTTCCCACTGGTTATTGAAGGCATCCTATGCATCAATCCAATCCCGCCATTCTCACCATAGCCCCACTACCACACCCCACCCGCACACACCTGGGCTGCAACCACACATATCACCTGCAAAAACTTGGGCCACATCCACTATCCCACCCACTAACACCTGGGCCACAACAACCACACGTAACCACACCCACAAACACCTGGGAAAGAATAACTACTGCCACACCCAAAGACACCTGGGCCCCATCCCGAAGACTCTTGGGAAACAACCTTCCCGCACAAACCAGGGCCAACCCCCACAACTACCCTGCCCAAAGAGTCTTGGGACATTCGGGAAAGGGTGAATAAAAGAAGCTGATAACCAGCCACTCATAGGAGTGTTGGAAAAAAACAACCACCCTATGGAAATGGGGGTGTTCGACACATGGTGATCAACTTGGGTGGGGTGCATAATGAAACATAAAACATACAGGATTATATAATTATATGAACCAATCATCCCATACTAAGGATTCTACACAAAATATCTGAGAACATTCCTCAACACTACTACCACGAAAGTATGCACACAATAATCAACTCCAAACCCCATTAATCTTTTCATGTTTCAACCGTTTTAGTTTATCAGTTCCTTAACTACTGAGGAAATAACAAAAAAAAACTAGATCAATCATTCGTAAAACATATCCCTACCAACCACAAATATAGTAAGGGAAACCACAAGAAACACAAAACCATTTTCATTTATCAGCCAATAAATTCTATTGATTTTCCGTATTTAATAAACTACCATGCACCACAATTCATTAGTTAACTCTTCCACTTTTATTCATATGCACAACCCATCCCTACCGCCCTGCTTCCAACCACCATATCCACAAACACATCGGAAACAACACCCATACCACATCATCATCATTTCGATACCATTTCTCATAGCTCTACTGCCCATCACAACCATATCATACATGCCAACCCACAACCAAGACAACCGCAGCCCAGCTGCTCACCCGTTTCACAACAACCCACAAAACACAACTTCACATAATTAAACCCCAACCAGCACCCACAAATTCGATTCTTTCATTTAATTTAATCGGGGGGATCATACAAGGGTTCCAGGTATTCATTTAATCATCCAACATTACATGATTAAAAAATTTCCACATTATATGAATTTCTATCCACGAAACAGTCCAGAAAAACAGGAAATCATTTAATTGTGTAAGAAAAGGCCCCCTCCGACCGTGTTTTTTAGTAGGCATAATCCCATTTAATTCATAACATAATCAAAGGATAAGAATTGATGGGAATAAAACGAAAATATCAACAAAATTTATCAAAAACTCATTCTTTAACCAGTTATTTTCTGTATTTTCTGGTTCAACCGTATCTCATGAAAACAAGAGGATACCCACCCTGCATGATGCACAAAAGAGTGAGATAGAGATGAAGGTAAGATCCCCACCTCAAAGGTTTTTTGACGAAAACCCAAACAAATGAAGAACGAATAAGAAATCCGGGAAGATCCTCCAAGAATCCAACTTCGATATCTTCACCTAACACAACCAAGACCAAATCACATCATATTTGGAATCCACAAACGTAGATCTACCCATAACGGGCATATATCTAAGAAATCTATAGAAGAGAAGGAGTAGATATAAGTAGATCTAACAACCAAACGAGAACGATCACATACGTCAAGAAACTGGCTTCGATTCGTCAAGGGAAGACGTCAGATCTCTTCCAACACACTTGGGAGAGGTTATCCTACCTTCAAGGGAGGGTAATCCCGAGTTATGGCCTCTTAGGGGATTAAACAAACCATTTAGAGAAAAAAAAGTTAGATCCAAAATTTTAGGATGTAGATTTAAGTGCACGCACGATTATTCCGAACGGTTTGACAAACCGTGCACTAACCGTGCGTTGGATTCTACCTTGTCAAACACTCCTCGCATGGTTAGGCCGCACTGTTAGACAAACCATGCGCTAACTGTGCCTTATCCACTGGCTCCAAAACAAACCTTTCATGGTTTGGCAACACGGTTTAGGAAAACTATGCGCCAACCGTGCGAAAGATATTTCCCTTTATCTTTCTTTAAGACTCCACCCAAACGCACCCAAATGCACCCCCAAGTCACCTTGACCTCTAGAAACACCTCCAACACCACATTTTCACAATGGAATGGTCTGGAGAGGTCTGAGACATTACATCAGATACCTCTCAAATTATTCTCATCCTCGAGAAATAAAACCATACCTGAAGAAAGGAGAGGGGTCCGAACAACTCCCCCTTGAAAGATACCTCTCAGGATCAAACCTCCTTATTACCAAGTATGACCCCCCTTCCTCACCTATCTCCTGAACTATCACAAACATATTGCTCTTCTACCATGTGTAACTACGCAAATATATAGATTAAACCATCCGGTCATGGAGGGGAGGGGTTTTCCTTCCTCTATGTTAAGATACTATCCACTTTGGGTGGCAATGACTCTCCCGCACGGGTTTAGGCGCATCCAATTTAATGTGTCTTAACTAGGTATCAGGTCCTCCCCTCCCCACATTTCAAGACACTTATTACGCACTTGGAACACATTTCATAGTTAAACAGGTCATGAATTACATCATAAATAGGTACGAAGCAAAATAGGATAAAACATAAAACAAATCTGTCCACTGGGAACGCATTTGTGCTTCCCATTCCCAGGTACTCTCCTAAAGCCCACCATGCCTCCATATCACACAAACCAACGGAATGGTTCATCCACTAAGAACATTCTATTCACAACCTTTGATCGTCATGGGTCGCTCCATGAACGTTGCATCGTCTCCGATATCTAGATCTCCCCAGTCGAGGACGTGTGAATAGTCGTGTAGGTACCAACGGAGCTGAGACACATGGAAGACGTCGTGCACCATTTACTGCGATTGTGGAAACACCAGTTGATAAGCCACCTCACCAACCCACGCACAACAACTCAAAGGGCCCAAAAAATCTAGGAGAAATCTTTCTTCCCTTTCCGAATCTTCGTTGTCCATGCCAAGGAGAGACCTTCAAGAACACGTGGTCCCAGACTTCGAACTCCAAGGCTCTCCTCCTATTATCGGCGTATGAATTCTGCCGGTCATGAGATGCCTTGATCCACTCTTGTATAAGCTGAACCTTCTCCGTCATGCTCTTTCCCACCTCAAGTCAAAGAACACCTACTTCTTCGACCTCTAACTAGCATACAGGTGAGTGGAACAACCTCCCATACAAAGCTTCGAAAGGAGCCATGCCAATGGTAGAGTGATAGCTGTTGCAGTAAGAGAACTCAATCTGAGGAAAGGGTTGTACCCATGATCCTCCATGGTACAAAACACATGCTTATAGAATATCTTACAAAGTCTGGATGGTGTACTCTATCTTCCCATCTGTCTGGGGGTGGAAAGCAGTGCTGAGGCATAGCTAGGTGCCAAAAGAATGTTGCAATCCTCTCCAGATTCACGAGGTAAACCGGGTATCCTGGTCATATATTATAGATCTCGGAACACTGTGCAAATGAACCACCTCATTCACGTACCTGTGAACTAGGGCCTAAACCATACTTGACTCCTTGATTGCTAGGAACTGGGCTAATTTCTTCAGCTGGTCCACCACTACCCAAATGGTGTCACAACCACCTTGAACTCTGTCTATCCCCATGACTAAATCCATCGAGATGTCATCCCACTTCCAATCGAGGTCATCTAAAGGTTGTAACAGACCTCCAGGGATTCGGTGTTCATCCTTCACCTGCTGACACATGAGGCACTTTATTATGAACTCTTCTACTTAATGTTTCATCCCAGGCCACCAGAACTACCCTCTCAATCCCTAGTACATATCAGAAGCTCCCAGGTGTACTGACAGGGGTGAGTTGTGGATCTCACCAATAACTCTCTCGTGCACTGCCTCTGGAACAAAAAACTTCCCCCAGAAAAGCATCTGATTCAGACCATCCTCCGATCATCCTTCAAAAGCATTGCCCTTGTTAGCCCGATTGCGCATCACTTCACTCTCTATGTCTCCCCACTGAGAGTCCTCCACCTGTCGTAGTAGGGAGGATTGCACCGTCATCTGAAATAAACAACCACTACCACCATTCTCCCATACATCGAGGGTTAGTGTAGACAATTATTTTCCCGCCTTCCAGACATTTGCCGACATTCGAACCGTATCCTTCCTCCTACTCAAAGCACCAGCCACCAAATTTCCCATGCCTTCGGTATAGGAGATTTAGAATTCATAGTCCTGGAGGATCTCTATCTGCCTTCACTACCAAAAATTTAGGTCCCGTTGGGAGAAGATATACATCAATCTCTTGTGATCCATGAAGACCACAATGTGCTCCCTGATGAGAGAATTCCGTCACAACATCAGTGCGAACACAACCGCAGAAAGCTCTAGATCGTGGGTGGCATAGTTACGTTAATGAGGACGTAACTTCCGAGACCCATAAGAGATCACCAATTGTTGTTGCATCAGCACACACCCCAAGACTTGGCATGAGGAATCACAGAATACCTCAAACGTTGCTACCTCCTATGGTAATCTCACCATTGGGGCACTAACCAACTTTCCATTAAGAAAACTGAAGGCTACCTCAAACTTCTCATCCCATTTGAAGGCTCGATCCTTCTTCATCAAGACTATCAAAGGTGCTGCAACTTGGGAGAAGTTGGTTATGAACCACCAGTAGTATCCTACTAGTCTAAGGATACTACGAAATTCTGCCACGTTCTTGGGCGCTGCCCATGAAACAACCACCTCGACCTTTGATGGGTCCACCAATATTCCCTTCTTGGACACTATGTGTCCAAGGAAGTGTACATCTCGATTCCAAAAATTTCATTTGGAAAACATCCCATAAATTTGGTGCTGTCGGAGGACTTCTATAACCGTTCTCAGGTGTCAAGCATGATCCTCCTTTGATCAAGAGTAGATCAGGATGTCGTCGATGAAGACGACTATGAACTGGTCTAGGTATTCCTGAAATACGGAGTTCATGAGTCCCAGGAACACGTTTGGGGAATTTCTAATGCTGAACGACATGACCACAAACTCAAAGTGCCCATATCTGCACATGAAGTCAGTCTTTGAGATGTCACACTCCTTCACCCTCATCTGGTGATATCCAGACTACAGATCGATCTTAAAGAACCAACATGCTCCCCTCAGCTGGTCAAAAAGATCTTCTATCATCAGGAGGGGGTAACAGTTCATGACGGTTACCTGGTTCAGTCTCCAATAATCAATGCAAAACATGAGACCCCCATCTACCTTCTTTTCAAATTAGAGTGGAGCACCCCATGGTGATGCACTCGGTTGAACAAAACCCTTATTCATCAGATCATCAATCTGAATCTGTAACTCCCGTAGCTCCGAAGGTGACATCCAATAGGGGGACATCAAAATCGGATGGGATCTAGGTTTTAAGTCTATTCCGAACTCAATATCTAATTGAGGGGGTAGATTCACCACCTCCTCGGGGAAGACGTCCATGAACTCACTGACGATCTTAGAGACTTATACCATTTTCGTATCTTCCGACTCAACTGATAGCCTGACTAACGAGGAAATAAAGGGCTCCCCCTGCTGGATGCCCTCCTGGAAACCCAACTCACCGATGGAAGTCACATGTCAGCAACCCACAGGCCTAAAAATGCAACCCTTCTTCGAAAACAATCAATGATGACAAACACCGAGAACAACCGATCGATTCCTAGAATGACGTCGTATGAATGAATTTGCAGTAAAAGGATATCTCCACTCGATTGGTGTGGCCCCAACATCAACCTACATCCCCAAAAAACACGCGACAAACTGGTCTGACCTCTGACTGGCGTACTCAAAACCAGGGGTATATAATGTGTCTCTATGTCTAGGCCCAAGGCATAGGCCAGACTGGGCACAACAAAGGAGTGTGAAGCTCTTGAATCAAGCATGGCATATGCAAGGGTATTAAACAATCTGATTGTACCTCGAATGACTTCTGGCCCTACTGGAACCACTGCCTATGGGGCATGTAACTGCCCACACCCAACTCCTCTGCCTCTCGGCTATCGGCCACTTCCCTGACCATGCCCTGGTCGAGGTACCTGAGGAGCGCCTTGAGGTCGCCCTCCTCCTGCAACGTCGGCCCTCGGAGGAGCGGGAGCTCGCTGCCCCTTCTGCTACTGCTGGAAGGGCCAAGATGAAAACTGTTGTGGCTGAGACGGGTGTTGTATTGGTGCACCTCCACTGTACTATACTCGGTCTGGGCATTGATTCTGAATGTGCCCATGGCTGCCACAGATAAAGAATCTCGGTCATGATCCCAAAAGGAAAAGGGCAAGGACCAGGAGATCAGAGCTGAAACTGCTAAGGCAAGCTCCCTACTGGTCGGAACCTAGAGGGACCTATTGCTGGAGGCCTTCTTGTAACACCTCGAGCATCCATGATACGCTTCTCCTTGAATAACCCAGTAGTGTGTGTTGTATGCAAACTTCGAGTTCTAACACACACCACAACCAATCAAACTAGCCGTTATGAATAGTAATCCTCACTTTTTTAAATCTTATAAATTTTATCATGCAAAATGGTCTTCATTTTTTGATCCAGAATATCAAAATTAGCTTTGGGTGAATTTTTGGTACTTTTCAGATAACTTTCATATTTTGATGAATAGTGAAAATTACTATATTTTAATTAAAAACTACTTTTTAATCGAAATAATTAATAGTGATAAATTATTAATTTGAGTGATTTTAGAGTATAAATAGATTATATATTTACCATTTAATCCAATGTCAGTAATTTGATATAAATTCACATTTAAACTGGACATAAGCAAGTTCCAATCTTTTGATAGTTATTATCTCTTAAAATCATGCTTTTCATTATAACAATAGGAATAAATTTAAAATTAATTACTGCCACTTCTGTGTTTTAAATTTATAAAAATTAATTCCATATATAGAATCAGGATTTAAGAATTGTATAAATAGGTAACTTTTATTTCTAGTCATTTTGAATAATTACTATGGTAAATATTTTATTTACCGTGGTTAAAGGGTAAATCCGGTAAATAAGGGTAAACAGAATAATATTATAATAATAATAAATTACCCTAAAACGTGTTCTAACACTATTGGTTGATACATTTCTGACCATTAGAACTTTTGGGTCGATTTTGGGACCCCATGGATCCACTTGTAAGTGATAATGACATTTTATATTAATTATGTTAAAGTAAATACAAAAATGACATAAGCATATATCTTTTAGAAAACAAATTTTACATAGGGTTATATATGTTGTATTACCGACTATAAATATTCATTATAAAGATAAAAAGATTTTCAAAATAATTGTATTTTATTTTTTATTTTTTAGACATTGAATAATTAAATTTATTTATGACACAATAATGATGATGTATTTTCATTATTAATGAATGAATCAAATAATTAGTATTATAAATGTTAAAATAAATATAATTTGAATGTTTTTATGACATCCAAGAATTTTATTGATTAATATGACATGTTATAACTGCTTAAATGAATTTTGTTTAATTAATAAAGTTGTTAAGACTTCAAAAAAAATCAATTATAAAATAGTGTCAAAATTGACATAAAAGAGTTTTTAAAATAGATATTATATTATTAATTCATATTCTATCTCTAAAAATATATGGTTCAGCCAAAGGACTTATATAATGATATTTTTATCATTAATGGACCACTTGGGGGTCTCTTGGAAGTATATTTTATGTTTATTAACAATGTAATATAAAAATATAATGTGACATGGTAAATGTAAAACTATTTAACAAAAAGCTAAATATAAATGATAAGGTTAATATAGTGAACTAAACCTATCTAAAATATATTTTATGAAAGTATTTAGACCCATATACACCTTATAATTTGAATAATTTACTTTTGAGCCATTATAAACCGAATATAAATTTATTATAAATTAATACTTTATGTTTTTTCTAAAGAGCCCCTCCTCCCCCTTATAAAAGGACACCACCTCTAACCAATTATTTAAACCATAAAATCCTTTTGGTTTTCCCAAAATCCACCCAAATACCCCTTAAACTATCCTCCCTTAATTCTAGAGGCCTTAATTTATTTAGAAATCCATCCTATGGAGCCCTTTTGATCAAATCAAAAGGAAGAACACGAAGAAGAGGTAATGTTTTCACCACACACTTTCAAGTTCCTTTCTTTTTCAACTTCTTCTTTATTTGTTATTTCCATTATAAAATAATAAATCAATAATATTATATATACTGTGATTTTTTTATTAATATGGTACAACCATATTCAGTATTCTATCCATCTTTTGAATGACATGTCACCATACGTGCATACATACAGCTTACCGTCTCCACGTCGTGGTGTAATTGTTATTCAATATATTATTATTTTTTTGGTTATAATAATGATTTTTAATTCATGTAAATAATAATTATAACATGATAATGATTCTTTATATATGATATACCATCCAATTATTTATTATTTTAATATCAAAATAATTATATTATCGCTCGTACGTACGTACGGATTACCGTCTCCACGAACGCGATGAGATTCAATCCCCATCATATCCATTCAAGACTAAATTTCATTTGATGATTAAAAATATTGTTCAGAGACATTATATCATTCTGGATATGAATAACATTCACCTCATTCATAACAAATATGGCTCACATAAAAAATAATACAAAGAAAAATGAATCTGTTAACACCCGAAACGAAGATAATACCAAGATATTATCCACAAATCAATGTTAAAAGATCATATATGATATCATATAAATGTATATGATTATTTTATAATTAAATAAAAACTACTTTACCACTATACATTAGGATAACCTACCCTCTACCAACGAAAAATTACAAAGTGGTTTCTTATCTCACTTTTAATTCCATGAGATTACCATTGTTCACCACTTATTTATTGCATGTGGTGTGTATGCCGCCTATGTTTGTATTCATTGAGTAAAATAATTTAATTCATGGATATATAAATAATAATTGTATGACCCTTATTTCATGGGTTCATGTTTCTTAAGTTACCAAATCAATAAGGGAATTTGAAATTTCAATTTTCACTCATTCGGCTTTAAGCATACTTCATTGATTATTTTACTCCAAGATTTTGTGTGGAATCACTATTAATTTTCTTATGTCATAATTTCCACTCCCATTTCTGTGGGTATACTTTTTATACACATAATCACTCCATTGATAAATTCTCAAGTCATCGGTATGAACTTGATAAGAGTAATTTTTACTCAATATCCATTTGTTTAGTTAAACAACCAATTCATTGGTGTTGTTTTTACAAGAGTATGTGTGATTGTACTTTGATTGTTTTACACTAAATATCCAACCATATTGAGTGTATTTATATTTTTCACACATAATTATGCCGTTGATTTATCATTATCCTAAGGATACAAACTTTATGAGAGATTTTATCTCAATTTACAATCCGTTGAGACTCCTTTGTTGTTATACACCAAATCACTTTTATATGGTGTATATAATGTACTTTGAAATAGTATATCATGAATCCATTTATTCTAATGATATTAAAAAAAAATTATTACCTCAATTATTTGTATTCTAGTGTCTCTATTTTGGTTAGGTACTCTATCTAAAATATCATTTATAATGTTTTAAAGATTTATTATTCTAAATCTTTATCATTAATGTCCATATTTTAAAAATGGTTTTAAGGATTTATTTATATGGACATTAAATTTTTCAAATCAAAATTCCTTTTAAATGATTCAATGTGCTACTGGAAAATTTGATTCAAAAATCTATTTTAAATGGCTTCTTGACAAATAGTGTGACTTTTATATGTTTTTAAGAAAAAGGGGGATATTTTTCTCAATAGTTTGATGATTATTTTAATCTATGTCAATATCCTTCATTATTCTCAATTGAGGTTAATCTGATACAATAAAATATTTCATATTGTATCGAATGAGTTATGTTTGACTGTGTATGTTCGATTTTCATACCAGTCATTGTTTGTGGTTAATGTATTGAAATTTTGTATTCTAGTTTTAATACGAATGTTTATGTTATTTTTAAAACTTTTCATATGAGGAATGCATTTGACTTAGTAAGTGATGGGTGGAGCGTGCTATAACTCCTCAATGTATCGGTAGGTTTCATGAGACAAACTAGTGTCTTGGCACAAGGCCTTGACAAAATCTTATTTGTAGTTTTGGCACGAGGCCTTGACTATGAGGTTATGATAGTCTGGCATTATGCATTCCATCATTATGAAATTCGTTGTTGATATTTCATGTGATTTTTAGACAAGTAGAATATCCAAGTGAATAAGTAAATGGAATTATTTAATTTTAATTCTGCCATATTATGCTGAAGTTCATGTTTAAAAGGATTCTGTTTTAGTTACACATTGCCTTAAATATTTATTGATATTTATGACAGTTTCTGCTATATTGTTATCTTTACTGGGCATTTGAGCTCACCCCTTTCTATGTTTTATTTTTCCCAGGATGTGAGGAAGTATTTTATGAATGACCTGCAGGGATAATATAAGGGGATATGATTGTAGATTCAAGATGTTGTTATATTTTTTCACTTTATGATGTAATGTAGACTTTATGAATATATCTAGTGATTCCAAGGATACTAAACTAATCGGTCTTTCGAGACTTGATCTTTTGTGATCAGGACAATGATACGTAATAATGCACCGACTTTGGTTAACTGGGTTTGGGGCGTTACAGTTGTTATTAGAGGAAGTTTAGTACAAACTTTGGAAACTATATTTAGATAAAATCTGATTAGAGCACATATCCCTAAGATAGACTTTGATAATTACAATACAAGAACATCCTAGAATTTTGGTATTATTGATATTTTGTGAGTATTCAGAGGAATACATCCCTATCTGGATACAAGCCGGTAGAGGAGGCTCTGGAACAGATGTACCTTAGGGTAAAACCCAAAAACACCGCTTTGAGATAGACTCGAACTGGAAGTTGTGCACGAAAATAGGCCTTGCTGTACTATTGGTTACGACACTCCTGAGGGATATGCTTTGGATAATTTATATTTTCTATAGAAACCCATTTGAATCATTTTAATATATGATGAGAATAAATGACCTTGGTTAATCGTAAGGTGTTTCAAATTGATAAAATGGTGTCATGATATTCAATAAATGATTTTATGACTACTATTACACACACAATGCTATTTGGTTTTAGTCAATGGCTGGATTCCAAGGAATTCATATGAACTTTGAGAATGATGTGCAATGTGGGAACAGTGGTGGAAATAAGAAACAAAATGGAATGTTGATAGGCATAAAAGATATTGTGTTCATGCCAAATCAGTTTTCCAAAAATATGATCAACAACATATATATTAACCAACTCCCAGACTCAAAAAAGAAGAAAAAGGTGATGAATGATAAGAGATCCAGTAGTGGAGACCATGGATAAAATAATCATCAATTTCCAGCAAGCAGCAAATGTGGATGGAGACACCCAAGAAAGTGTCTCAATGGAATAATGAAATTCTTTACATGTGGGAATGAAGGACATAAAGAGATGAATTGACGAGGAAAAATGAAGAGTACTATGGAAGAAAATAAAAATGGTCCCAAGAATCCATTTACAATCATTTCCCATAAATTTAGGGGACCTGGACATTACCCGAGTGAATGCCCTATTCTATAGGATATTTTATCGGTCAAAGAAGAAGCTATGGGTAAATAAATGGTTGGAGAAATGTTTAAAAGTATTAGTGCTCCATGTTGATGGTGTTACTTTGGAATAATTTTCTCTTTTATTTTTAACCCTGTAGTTCTCCATGTGTGAATGATATTTGAGGAAGAATTATCTTTTCTCTTGTGTATATATAGTTATAAATAACCATTTTCCTTTATATGATCATTGGGTTTGAGGAAATTACAAGTTATTATATTTTGGGATGAAAATGAAAGGTATGAGATAACATTTGTGGTCAAATTATATAATGGTTATTTTTAGGAATTTATCTCATTTTGGTAATGTTATAAAATATAGTTTTTGACAAAAAACAACACACAGACCGTGCGACACCCTGTCGCGTCAGACAAAGCTGTGGGAATCGAACCCATAACCAAAGTGTGATTGGGATTTATCACCCACCACAGTACTACGTGAAGTCCCTGGTTAGTGTGACGAAATATTTTTAGTTAAATGATTTTATTGATCAATAATAAGTTGACTTGGGATCTTATGTCTTATCAAATGAATACCCTTAGTATAGGAAAATGATTTGGTGATTAAGTGATAAATGTAATGTTGGAATATGTTTTCTTTGTTGGGAACACTATATGACCAAGGAAAATAGAATACTATGGGATTTTTATTGAGGAGTAATGGTGGATTTTTATTGTGGGATTATAGTGATTTGGGTTATTTATGGAAATGATTAACCAATAATAGAGAATATGTGAATAAGTTAATTAGTTTTAAGTATGTGACTTTAATAGTAGTTGATGTCATTTGGAGATACAATTTAACGTGGAAGACTACATAACCAAATTCTTCTATGTTTTGGGTTTCAATATTATTTTGGATTATGTTGACTGAATTTAAAGACAATTTTTTATTTAATTCTATTTATTTAACTTTGGTGTATTGTTGTTTTAATTTTAGAAATTAAGATTAGTGTTTATTTCTCTAATAGAATATCTTTTTGGGGGATCATCATATCTTATATTAACCATTTTGGTTTTGATTAATCTCTATAGACAAGGTTCATATATAGTTTATCCTTCGTGGATTATGTGATTCTATATGAAGTTTATTCTAGCTCTTCCAATGTGACCAAGTCTTCTTGAATACTATTTATTTAAAAATGAGTTAGTAGTAGAGATTTATGAAATAATGAAACATTACTTAAAATGTAAGTATATCTATTTATGTTCTTATTTAATGTCAGAAATGAATTCATCATCTTTAGGTAATGTAACTTAAAACAAAAAAAAAATGAATTCTGTTTACTTTTCCTACTCGGAAACTAATGACTGTTTGTCCCATCAAAAGTTTGTGGTTTTCTTGTTGTTAACTTTATCTTGATAATGTTTTCTATCCCTCTCCATCAGAACATGACACATATTTTATCATCCATCTCCATGTTTTTCTACATGGAATACATTTATAGTTTATCTGAGGTGACCTTTGTACTTCTCTTTCATTCATTTAAAGTGATAGTTTTGTTGACTCATATTCCGATGTGAAACTTTCCATTATATTCCAAAGCCCAATTTTAAAAATTGCTAGGATGAAATTTGATGATGGATTGGATAATGTAACACGCCAAGCTTCCACGATATGCTTCTCTTTGAATAATCCAGTAGCGTGTGTTGTACGCAACTTCTAGTTCTAACACACACCACAACCAATCAAACTAGCCATTATGAATAGTAATACCCAATTTTTGAAATTTTATACATTTTATCATTCAAAATGGACTTCATTTTTTGATCCAAAATATCGAAATTAGCTTAGGGTGAATTTTTGGTAGTTTTCTGATAACTTTCATCTTTTGATGAATAGTGAAAATTACTAAATTTTATTTATAAACAGTTTTTTAATCGAAATAATTAATATTGATAAAGTATGAATTTGAGTGATTTTACAGTATAATTAGATTATATTTTTACCATTTAATCCAATTATGGTAATTCTATATAAATTCACATTTAAACTGGAAAAAAGCACGTGCCAATCGTTTGATAGTTATTATCTCTAAAAAACACGCTTTTCGTTCTAAAAAGAGGAATTAATTTTAAATTAATTACTGACACTTCTGTGTTTTGAATTTAGAAAAATGGATTCCATATTTAGAATCAGGATTTCTGAATTGTGTAAATAGGTAACTTTATTTTAGTCATTTAGAATAATTATTTCAGTAAATATTTTATTTATCGTTGTTAAAGGGTAAATCTGGTAAATATTGTTAAAATAAATATAATAATAATAATAATAAATTACCATAAAACATGTAAAAACCCTACTGGTTGATACATTTCTGACCATGGGAATCTTTGGTCGATTTTGGGACCCCATGGATCAACTTGTAAGTAATAATGACAATTTATATTAATTAAGTTAAAGTAAATACAAAAATGATATAACCATATATCTTATAGAAAATTTTTTTTACATAGGTTTATATATATTATATTTTTGACAATAAATATTAATTAGAAAGAGACAAGGATTTCCTACATAATGGTATTTTATTTATAATTTTTAGACATTTAATAATTAAATTTATTTATGATACAATAATGATGAAGTATGTTTATTATTAATGAAAGAATCAAATAATTAGTATTATAAATTATATAATAAATATAATTTGAATGTTTTGATGACAAAAAATAATTTTATTTATTTTTATGACATGTTATTTTCGCATAAATTATTTTTTTTGAATTAATTATGTTTTTAAGATTTTAACAAAATTCAATTATTAAATAGTGTCAAAATTGACATAAAAGTGTTTTTAAACAAAATATTATATTATTAATTAATATTCTATTCTTCAAAATATAAGGTTCAACAAAAGGACGTATATAATTATAGGTGTAGCATTAAAGGACCACTTGGGGATCTCTTGGAAGTATATAGTATGTTTATTAACCATATAATATAAAAATATAAAGTGACATGGTAAATGTCAAACTATTTATCTAAGAGTTAAATATAAATGATAAGGTTAATATAGTTACCCAAACCTGTATAAAATATATTGGATGAAAGGTTTTCGACCCATACCCACCTTAGACTTTTAATAATCTAATTTGGGGCCATTAGAAACCGAATATAAATTTATTATAAATTAATACTTTATGTTTTTCCTAAAGAGACCCTCCCCCTTTATAAAAGGACATCACTTCTAAACAATTAATTATACCTTAAAAGCCTTTTGGATAGGACAAAATCTGACCAAATACCCTCTCAACTATCCTCCCTTAATCCTAGAGGCCATCCTTTAGTCCGAAATCCAACCTAAGTAGCCCTTTTGATCAAATCAAAAGGAAGAACCCGAAGAAGAGGTAATGTTTTCACCACCCTTTTTCAAGTTCCTTTCTTCTTCAACTTATTCTTTATTTTTTATTTCCATTACAAAATAATAACTCAGTTATCTTATATATACTGTGATGTTTATATAAATATGGTATAACCATATTCATTATTCTATTCATCCTTTGAATGATATGTCACCATACGTGCGTACGTACAGCCTACCATCTCTCTACGTCGTGGTGTAATTGTTATTCAATATATTTTTATTTGGATTGATATAATAATTATGTGTAATTCATGTAAATAATAAATATAACATGATAATTATTCTATATATATGATATACCATCCAATTATATTTTATTTTAATATCAGAAGAATGATATTGTCGCTCGTGCGTACGTACAGATTATCATCTCCATGAACGCAATGAGATTCATTTCCCATCATATCCAATCAAGACTCAATTTCATTTTATGATTGAATATAATGTTTAGATAGATTATATATTTCTTGATATGAATTAGATTCATCCCATTCATAACAAATATGGCTCACATAACAAAGAATATAAAGGAAAATGAATCTGTTAACACCTAAAACGACGATAATACTAAGATATTATGAAGAAATCAATGTTAAAAGATCATATATGATATCATATTAATGTATATGATACATGTATAATTAAATAAAAAAATTTCACCATTATACAGGAGTTTAACCTACCCTCGACCAAGGAAAAAGTAAAAAGTAAGGGGTTTCTTATCTGACTTTTAATTCCGTGAGATTTCCATTGTTCACCACTTATTTATTGCATGTGGTGTGTGTGCTGCCCATGTTTGTATTCATTGAGTAATATACATTAACTAATGGATATTTTATTCATCATTGTATGATACTTATTTCATGGGTGTATGTTTCTTAAGTTACCAAATCAATAAGGGAATTTGAAATTTCAATTTCCACTCATTCGGCTTTAAGTATACTTCATTGATTATTTTACTCCAAGATTATGTGTGGAATCACTATATATTTTCTTATGTCATAATTTCAACTCCCCATTCTGTGGATATACTTTTTATACACATAATCACTCCATTGATAAATTCTCAAGTCACCGGTATGAACTTGATAAGAGTAATTTTTACTCAATCTCCATTTGTTGAGTTAAACATTCAATTCACTGGTGTTGTTTTTACAAGAATATGTGTGAATGTACTTTGACTTTTTACACTGAATATCCAATCCTATTGAGTTTATTTATATTTTTCACACATAATTATGTTGTTGATTTATCCTTAACCTAAGGATACGGCCTTTATGAGGGTTTTCATCTCAATTTACATTCCATTGAGACACCTTTGTTGTTATACACCAAATCACTATTATATGGTGTATAGAATGTACATTGACATAGTATATCATGAGTCCTTTTATTCACATTATATTACATATTTTTAATTACCTCAATTATTTGTATTCAAGTGTCTCTCTTTTGGTTATGAACTCTAACTAAAATATCATTTTAAAATGATTTAATGATTTATTATTCTAAATCATTTTCATTAATGTCCATGTTTTAAACATGGTTTTATGGATTTATTTATATGGAAATTAAACTTTTCAAATAAAAATTACTTTTAAATGTTTCAATGTGGTATGGGACACTTTGATTCAAAAATATATTTTAAATGGCTTCTTGACAAATAGTGTGACTTTTGAATGTTTTTAAGAAAAAGGGGGATATTTCTATGAATAGTTTGATGATTATGTTAATCTATTTCAATATACTTCATTATTCTCGATTGATGTTAATCTGATACAATATAATCTTCCAAATTGCATCTAATGAGTTATTTTTGATTGTGGATGTGCTATTTTTATACCATTCATGGTTTGTGGTTGAAGTATTGAAATCTCGTACGCTAGTTTTAATACGAATGATTATGTTATAATCAAACTTTTCATATGAGGAATGAATTAGACATAGTATGTGACGTGTGGAGCCCTCTATAGCTCCTCGATGCATCGTTAGATCTCATGAGACAAACTAGTGTCTTGGCACAAGGCCTTGAAAAAATCTTATTTTTAGTCTTGGCACGAGGCCTTGACTATGTGGTTATGATAGTCTGGAATTATGCATTCCATCATTATGAAAGTAGTTATTTGTAGAGACCCGAAGCATGACGTACATGGACATTACATTACTTTTGAAGAATACTTAATACATAACAAAAACAGACACACAAGGACCGTAATAGTTTAGTGTCTTTGGAAACTTGGAAAGTAATCTTCTAATCGTGGTGAAAGATCTTCATCATCTCCAAAAAAGATCTTCCACTTTTTGTTTCCTTACCTAAAACCTTTCTTTTGATCCTGGGGGAAAATAAAACATAAAAAGGGTGACTCAAATGCTCAGTAAGGGTAACCATGGATATTATAAAACATACCATATACATTTGAACTTAAAAACATGAACATAATGTTTAAACATCAAAATCTTGAGCAACGACATAAAACATGGAAGTAAATAAGTAATAGATCATAATGGAACATAAACCATGATAAAATAGAATGGGAATAAAACATGTAATTGTGGAATCCATTAAGCACATGTAATGATCTCCATAGTAGCCAAGTCATTGTTTCCAAGACCATCTTAGTGGACAAAGTCCCATTCTGAATCGAGTTCACTCCTCGTTTCAGTCCTGTAACACTGAACCAGTTTAACTTACCGTTCCAGCCATGTCTATCTAATGAGATATAAATCTTTCCCAAATGCATTGGAGGGAGATATAGGTCCCACCCATCTCATAATGAAATCATTCTTACTTGTGCCACAAAATAAACATACATCATTCATAATAACCCAACAAATAAAATGGGTTTCATAAACATCATCCCATCATCACATAATCCATATAAAAGAAATGGATATTATTTCATAATAAGAAAAGTGAAACCATGTAAATCATAGAGACATGATACTTGAAACATACACATGTGAAATAATGTCATCTTAGATGAAAATGGTTTTGATAAAACACTTGAAATGAATTCTTGAGGGAAATATCCTTTTTCTTCAAAATTAGTTTCTTTTCACAAAATGTAATGCAATTTTAAAAGAAAAGGGTTTTCCTGAAAATAGTCATGAAATATTTTGGATGAAGCTTCATGAAAATATTCTTTATAAAACTGTAAAAATCCTTTCATGCCATATACGTTAAAAAAATTCTTCTCGTACTTTTGTCGGAAAAGTCAAAAAGTACCTTGTAGGGTAAATAAAAGAAAGATTCCATCCATACCATGGGGTAAAAGTCAAAATGGGTAAAAAGGACATTAAAAAT
Source organism: Viscum album (assembly GCA_963277665.1). NCBI lineage: Eukaryota > Viridiplantae > Streptophyta > Magnoliopsida > Santalales > Viscaceae > Viscum > Viscum album. The sequence continues at coordinate 92,349 of CAUJRU010000449.1, read as the reverse complement.
ACATGAATACACTTTTTAAAAACATGGACATGGATGATAGCAATAACCCCAGTAAATACTTACGAATAAGCAATCTCGGATAAACATGTAATTTTCAAAATTATCCCTTAACTTAGGTCTGATATGCTTTGAACGTATTCAAAACTCCTGTATAATAATTTAAATAATATCATTGTCTTATTATATAATTGTATTCATTGTTATGATATCATATATGTTTCACTTATGATTTCATATTACCCGTTCTTTTGTAAATTCCATGTTAAAGCAGCGTTTTGGGTAAAATCATTTTATTTATCATATGTGTTTCGACTTTTCATTCTTGATATTATTACTTATATCATGATTTACATAATTACAGAATGTAAAACATGATTTATATATAATATATATTCATCATATACATATATATTATAGATCGATAAAAGGAATGAAATACACCGTTCACGGAGACGGTAGGCCGTACGTACGCATGAACGCTGTTTTCGTTTCCCTTTTGAATTGAATGGAATTAAGTAAATGACATATATATATACATACATAAATCCAGTATCATTATTATGTCATATATTTCATTATTATTCATTAAATATACTTTATAATCATTCGTGAATGATTAACATGGAGAGTGAATCTCATCGCGTTGTGGAGACGGTAGTCCGTACGTACACATGAGCGATGATATCATTCCCAAGATCGTGGAATTGAATTAAAGTGTATTTATAATATTACAGAATCAATATCACTTTACAATAATCATATATATTCATTACTTTCACCCTTATACCCATCCAAGTAAGGTGGTGGTGGAAAATAGATTACACCACGGTGTGAGGACGGTATTCCGTACGTACGCACGCACAATGATTTCGTTTTCCGTTGGATGGATAGATGGTGAAATATGGTTGTTTCATACTCATAATAACATATCTGTATATTATTTATACTGATGTTATTACCTAATAATGAAACAACTAAAAAAGAATAATTGGAAGAAGAAATAAAGTTGAAAGAATCGGTAATGGACATTACCTCTTCTTTGAAGAACCTCTTTGAAACCTCCTCTTATGGCACTAAAATTGGTCTTTGAATAAGACCATTACCTATAGGATGTGTCTAGGGAAGTGGAGAAAAGAATTTGGTAGGGTTTGGATGAGCTTGAATGCTCAATGTGGTGTGAGTAAGAGAGGGAGGAGGTTCTCTTTTTCAAGGGAGGAGAGGGGCACCTTCAGAATTCTTAAAAATATTAATTTATAATAAATCAAACCCCACTTAAAAACCTCAAAAAATGACTCATATCCGAAGATTAGATGGTATAGGGTTGTAATCGAATCAACAAATTAAATTTAGACATGTTAGGAATTTATTTTAAACATTATCAACTTCATTTATCCTTATTTAATCAATTTAATTTTATTTATGGTAATAAAATTCTACATTTTAAATTATAACAAACAATAACTTATTTGTTTTGAATTGTCCATAATTGGATAATTTACAACTTTTTATACCATATAAATTTAAATTTATAATTTTTAAAGTTTTGTTTGATTTTTAATCAATTTTATAATATGTTATTTTTATAAAATAACAATAGTGTGAATTTTGACAATATTCATTTATTGGAATTTAAATAAAATATATACAAAAGATATGTTCGAACTAAAATATTTAATAGATTCATAAAAGGTCATATGTATCTAGAAAATTAGTGGAGCACATTAAATAGTTAATTTAATAGTTATTTTATTATTTTTAAAAACCATTTATTTCATTTATCTCATAATAAAATAATTACTTCCACATTTGTGTATAATTATTTAATATACTTATTTGTTGCATAAAAATTGAAAATAAAATCATATGATGACGATAAATTTATTAACTTTCACAATAATACTTTTACTCTAATTTATCATCTTAAAATCACAATATATAAATTGAAATATTAATTAAATTATGAAGGTGACAACTTTGGCATGATTTAAAATAAAATAAAATAATTGTCATAATTTCCTTAATAAGGATCCGAATGGTCAATTATTTGGCCAGTGGATGATTAGGGTTTATATATACACTAATAATAAGTTTTGTTTATATTTTAGGGCCTTTTGATATGTATTAAAATTTCAATAAAAACTATATTATTGATCTTTCACTAAATAAATAATTTTTGCATCATTAATGTCTCACTATTAATGACAATTATTTAATCCCAGAAAATTCTAAATAAATTATCATGATGTAGATAATTTTATTAGCTTTCTGGATACTATTCATGTATGATGTTTTATGATGTTTATCACTAAATTAAAATTATTATACTTATAAGATTTAACAGAGTGACATGTTGTCACTTTCTTTGGTTTTAATAATAATTAAATTATTTTCATTGTCAAAAGTCCATAAAATGAATCTAATCCGACCCTTAGGTAAAATGGGTATACTTTTAGCCATCCAATAGAATTTAGACATGTGTTAGGGTAATTTTATAATACTATATTTACCCTTAATTACCTAATTTACCTTTAACTATGGTAAATAAAATTTACCGTAGTTACTATTCATAATTCCCAAAAATAAAAAGTAGCCTATTAACATAATTTGGACCCACTAATTCCAAATATGGAATCAATTTTTTTAAATTCAATACACAAAAGTTGCATAAATTAAATTAAAATTAATCCCGTTGTCGAATGAAAACAGGTTTTTGTTTAAAACATTGCAAAAGATTGAATTGATTTAACCTACGAACTCAATGTAAAATCAATGCTAATGACATAAATTATATTAAATGGTAAAAATATATTCTATTTATACTTTAAAACCACTCAATATTATAATTTGACAATATAAATTATTATGATGAAAAAAGTTGTTTTTAATTAAAATATAGCGTGTTTTTACTATTCATTAAAATATGAAAGTTATCAGAAAAATATCAAAACATTATCCAATGTAAATTTTTATATCCTGATTCAAAAGAAGAATTTTATTTTTTCAAATTGAACTTATAAAAATTTCAACAACTAGATGTAAAGTGGGTGCGCCATCAAAAGGCGGCAAAACTGCATTTTTTTAAAAATACATATTTTACCCGAAAAATTTATTTTGTTATTATACCATGTTCTAGAAAATGTGTAAGATGAATAATAATGTTAAAAAATTCAACATTTATTTAATACTATTCATAACGGCTACATCATAATAATATTATAATAATATATCATTGTTTAGTAAAACCCGGTATTGCGTACAACACACGCTATTGAAGAAGGTCGTGATTGCGTGTAATGCAAACCAAGTCAGGGTTCCGTATAGTGCAAGACTCCTTTTTTGTTTCTTTATAATAGAATCCAACCATTTTTTTCATTTATACATTGATTATATATATATATACTCAATGTTGCGTAGAATGACTATTATCAAACGAACTTGAAATTGTGTGTAACACAATCTAAGAATAGTATTGCATATACTGCAAGCTAATATAGTGTTGCGTATAGCGCAAGATAATCTTGTTGTATCGTACAATAGAAGATATGAATGAAATTAAAAAGAATATTTCTTATAAAATCTCGAGTTATTACATTCTACCCCCCTTAAAATAAATTTATCCCTCAAAATTCGTTGGGGTTATAAATGGTTTTCTACTTGAATGTTTCTTTAATTGAATCCCACATCGTAAAGAGGAATACCAAAACTTATCTTTAAAAACTAAAGTATGAAATGTAACGGTTACCCAGATAAACTAATAACTGGGTTTCCACATAGGAGACCATAGGTGAAAATATGTATATGGAAGAGAAATATAACCAGCATGTTCTGATAGAGAGTGGTAGAGAACATGGCTATGAAAAATCCAACAATCACAAAGCCATATATTTGTGATGATATAGGGTACCATCTGATTCATAGAATATAAGGGCACCATGAAAACAATTTTGGTTTTAAAGATCATTTCCCTAAAGTTGATGAATTTGAATTAGAATAAATACTTACTTTATTTTGGTACAATCTCACTGTTGTTCGTGCCTTGAACAATTTCCACTTAATCTATTAAAGAAATTAAGTTGGATTTGTTATTCTTGATGTGTTAGCAGATCATGTGATAGAATGACGGGTCATTCCATCTGTCTCAAACAAAATGTTAGCAAAAGTTATTAAATATACATAAGTCGATCTATAGTGAGATTAATCATATATGGTTCCTAAAATGTACTTATACTTCATATATCATAATACTTAATATAATAAAACTAGTTTCTACTAAACATGGACTTCTTGTAGGCCAGCGGTAGGAGATAAAGGCCAATTGCACTTCGGTTGTGGGTTCGATTCCCACAGCCTTGTCCGACGCGATGGGTTGTCACCAGTCCTGCAGGTTGTCCATTTTCTAAGACAACATTACTATAAAATCCCATCAATAATATCGAAAACTTTATATCTTTAAACAATACTAACTTATGTCCAATATAATCCATTCCAATCTTTAGGCTTATCCAAAATACTTCTTTCCAAACTCATTGTATAAAGAGAACGATTACTAAAAAGGTCATATAACAAGAACGTGAATACCATCATTTATCCCTCATATATATTTTTGGTCACATTCTAGTCATGTGAATACCTTAATCATGTATTCTCTTGAAAAATGAATACCCATTAAACCTTAGTGAAAACATAAATGCTGTCAAAAGTAAACTCTTTCCACATACCAAAATCCAAAAATTCTATATTCTCAAACCATGATATAACATTCTCCTTATATCAGTCATGAGATCATGAATACTATCAAACATTTAATTTTCTCCTTATACCTTCATTATGCGCATATCATATACTTTCCAAAAATATCTGAATAACCTTTCATGGTTACTGGTACCATTAATCATTAACTTTCAAAACATAAGGAAAGACAACAGTGTAACAATCCTTAGATGTCTCTTTATTCCATAGTACCATGAGTTACTTATACAACATTACACTTGATAAACATGTGATCATTCCACTGCCTTCTTAAACCATTGACTAAACTTCAACAATTCATTCATCTTACATATCATTTGTAGTCTCTTCATCGTCATCAACATAAATACTACCCATACGACCGTACTGATTCTCTTCATGAGACTTTCCCTTAGGGAATTGGTTTTCATAATGCCCATACATTCCACATTTAAAACATTTAACCATTCTTGATGTCTTAGCAATACCGTTATCCTTTTCTATGGTGTTAACTGAACCTTTTCCATTGCACTTACTGGATTTGTGTCCTTCTTTTCCACACCCAAAGCATCTTCCAGTTCCCATGAAACATTCTCCTTGATGCCTCTTCCCACATGATTTAAATAGGGGAAATTGAACTTTCTTTCCTATATGATCATCATGAAACTCCTTCTTTCTCTTATTATCTGAGTCGGGAAACATACCAAAGTTGAGATTATTGATCATATTATGAGATTGCTGATTAGGAATAATAATGATGTTTTGACTTCCAAAACCTGTTTAATTTGGTTTCTCATGAAGAATATCATTTCATTGTCCGGAATAACCTCCATTATCATGAATCTTCCTGTTTCCAGTTATTTTATAAAACCCAAAAAGAATAGTGTGAGAGGAAAAAATCATGCTAGGGAAAATAACATAGTAAACGGGAAGCACCATGAATATCTAACATCTTAGGTTAAATTATAATATCGTTACCATAGTTCTAATACTATATCCTATACGTATACTTATCCTTAGGGACATCCCAAAACATACAATATAAATATCTCTAGGGATCTCACTAACGTTTTCGCATCCTAGTTTCCAAAGGTTGACTAAACCTTTCCACTGATACCAACTGTAGAGACCCGAAGTTTGACGTACATGGACATTACATTACTTTTTCAGAATACTTAATACATAACAAAAACAGACACACAAGGACCCCAATAGTTTAGTGTCTTTAGAAACTTGGAACGTAATCTTCTAATCATGGTGAAAGATCTTCAACATATTCTAAAAAGATCTTCCACTTTTTGTTTCCTTACATAAAACCATTGTTTTGATCCTGGGGAAAAATAAAACATAAAAAGGGTGTTCTCAAATGCTCATTAAGGGTAAGCATGGATAAAATAAAACATACCATATACATTTGAACTTAAAAACATGAACATAATGTTTAAACATCAAAATCTTGAGCAACGACATAAAACATGGAAGTAAATAAGGCATAGATCATAATGGAACATAAACCATGATAAAATAACATGGGAATAAAACATGTAATTGTGGCATCCATTAAGAACATGTAATGATCTCCATAGTAGCCAATGCATTACTGCCAAGACCATCTTAGTGGACAAAGTCCCATTCTAAATCGAGTTCACTCCTCATTTCAGTCCCGTAACATTAAACCGGATTAAATTACCGTTCCAGCCATGTCTATCTCATGAGATATAAATCATTACCCAATGCATTGGATGGAGATATAGGTCCCACCCATCTCATAATGAAATCATTCTTACTTGTGCCACAAAATAAACATACATCATTCATAATAACCCAAAAAATAAAATGGGTTTCATAAGCATCATCCCATCATCATATAATCCATATAAAAGAATTGGATATCATTTAATAATAAGAAAAGTGAAACCATGTAAATAATAGAGACATGATACTTGAAACATACACATGTGAAATAATGTCATCTTAGATGAAAATGGTTTTGATAAAACACTTGAAATGAATTCTTGAGGAAAATATCCTTTTTCTTCAAAATCAGTTTCTTTTCACAAAATGTCATGAAATTTTAAAAGAAAATGGTTTTGTTTAAAATATTCATGAAATATTTTGGAGTAAGCTTCATGAAAATAAGGCTATATAAAACCATAAAAATCATTTCATGCCGTATACGTTAAAAAACATTCTTCTTGTACTTTTGTCAGAAAAGTCAAAAAGTACCTTGTAGGGAAAATAAAAGAAAGATTCCTTCCATACCATGGGGTAAATTTCAAAATGGGTAAAAATGACTTTAAACATACATGAATACACTTTTATAAAACATGGACATGGATGATAGCAATACCCCCGGTAAATACTTGTGAATAAGCAATCTCGGATAAAAATGAGATTGTTAAAATTATCCCTTTCCTTAGGTCCGATATGCTTTGTACATATCCGAACCTCTTATATAATGATTTAAATGATGTCATTGAATTATTATATAATCGTATTCATTGTTATGATATCATATATGTTTCACTTATGACTTCATATTACCCGTTCTTTTTTAAATTCCATGTTAAAGCAGCGTTTTGGGCAAAATCATTTTATTTATCGTATTTGTTTCGACTTTTCGTTCTTGATATTATTACTTATATCCTGATTTACATAATTCCAGAATGTAAAACATTATTTATATGTAATATATATTCATCATATACATATATATTATATATCGATAAAAGGAATTAAATACACCATTCATGGAGACGGTAGGCCGTACGTACGCATGAACGCTGTTTTCGTTTCCCTTTTGAATTGAATGGAATTAAGTAAATGAAATATATATATATATACATAAATACATTATCATTATTATGTCATATATTTCATTATTATTCATTATATATACTTTATAATCATTCAGGAATGGTTAACATGGAGAGTGAATCTCATCGCGTCGTGGAGACAGTATTTCGTACGTACTCACGAGCGATGATATCATTCCCAAGATCGTGGAGTTATATTAAAGTTTATGTATAATATTGCAGAATCAATATCAATTTACAATAAATATATATATTTATTACTTTCACCCTTATACCCATCCATGTAATGTGGTGGTGGAAAATAGATTACACCACGACGTGGAGACGGTATTCTGTACGTACGCACGCGCGGTGATTTCGTTTTCCGTTGGATGGGTAGATGGTGAAATATGGTTGTTTCAAACATATAATAACATATCTGTATATTATTTATACTGATTTTATTACCTCATTATGAAACAACTAAGAAAGAATAAGTGGAAGAAGAAATAAATTTGAAAGAATCGGTAATGGACATTACCTCTTCTTTGAAGCGCCTCTTTGAGACCTCTTCTTAGAGCACTAAAATTGGTCTTTGAAGAAGACCAGGACCTCTAGGATGTTTCTAGGGAAGTGGATTAGAGAATTTCGAAGGGTTTGGCCAAGCTTGAAGGCTCAATGTGGTGTGAGGAAGAGAGGGAGGAGGTGCCCTTTTATAAGGGAGGAGAGGGGCACCTTTGGAATTCTTAAAAATATTAATTTATAATAAATCTAAACCCACATAAAAACCTCCAAAAATGACTCATATCCGAATATTAGATGTGATAGGGTTGTAATATCATCAACGAATTAAATTTAGACATGTTAGGAATTTATTTTTAACATTATAAACTTGATTTATCCTTATTTAATCAATTTAATTTTATTTACGGTAATAACATTCTACATTTTAAATTATAACAAAAAATAACTTATTTGTTATGAATTTTCAATAATTGGATAATTTGAAACATTTTCTAACATATAAATTTAAATTTATAATTTTTAAATATTTTTGTGATTTTTAAACAATTTTATAATATGTTATTTTTATAAAATAACAATAGTGTCAATTTTGACACTATTCATTTATTTGATTTTAAATAAAATATATACAGAAGATATATTCAAACTAAAATAATTAATGGATTCATAAAAGGTCATATGTGTCTAAAAAATTAGTGGATCACATTAAATAGTTCATATATAGTTATTTATTATTTTAAAAAACCATTTATTTCGTTTATCTCTTAATAAAATAATTACTACAACATTTTTGTATAATTATTTATATACATATTTGTTGCATAAAAATTAAAACTAAAATCCTATGATGAAGATAAATCTATTAACTTTCACAACAATACTTTTAATCTAATTTATCATCTTAAAATCACAGTATATAAATTGATATATTTATTAAATTATGAAGGTGACATCTTTGGCATCATTTAAAATAAAATAATATAAGTGTCATAATTTCCTTAATAAGGATCCAAATAGTCAAAAATTCGGCCAGTGGATGATTAGGGTTTATATATACACTGATAATAAGTTTTTTGTAGTTTTTTGGGACTTTTGTTATGTATTACAATTTCAATAAAAACTATATTATTGATTTTTCACTAAATAAATAATTTTTGCATCATTAATGTATCACTATTAATGACAATTATTTAACCCCAAAAAATTATAAATAAATTATCATGATGTAGATACTTTTATTATATTTCTAGAGACTATTCATGTTCGATGTTTTATGATGTTATCACTAAATTAAAATTATTATAGTTATAAGATTTAACAGAGTGACATGTTGTCACTTTCTTTGGTTTTAATAATAATTAAATTATTTTCATTGTAAAAAGACCATAAAGTGAATCTAATCCGACCCTTAGGTGATATGTATATACTATTATCCATCAAATAGAATTTAGACATGTGTTAGGGTAAATTTATAATATTATATTTACCATTAATTACCAGATTTACCTTTAACTATGGTAAATAAAATTTACCGTATTCACTATTCATAATTCCCAAAAATAAAAAATAGCCTATTAACATAATTTGGACCCACTAATTCCAAATATGGAATCCATTTTTTTAAATTCAATACATATATGTTGCATAAATTAAATTAAAATTAATCCCGTTTTCGAATGGAAACAGGTTTTTGTTTAAAACATTGAAAAAGATTGAATTGATTTAACCTACGAATTCAATGTAAAATAAATGATAATGAAATACATTATATTAAATGGTAAAAATATATTCTATTTATACTTTAAAACCACTCAATATTATAATTTAACCATATAAATTATTATGATGAAAAAAGTTGTTTTTAATTAAAATATACCATGTTTTTACTATTCATTAAAATATGAAAGTTATCAGAAAAATATCAAAACATTATCCAATGTAAATTTTTATATTCTGATTCAAATAAAGAATTTTATTTTGTCAAATTGAACTTATAAACATGTCAAAAACTAGATTTAACGTTGGTGCGCCATCAAAAGTCGGCAAAACTACATTTTTTGAAAAATACATATTTTACCCGAAAAATTTATTTTGTTATTATACCATGTTCTAGAAAATGTGTAAGATGAATAATAATGTTATAAAATTCAAAATTTAGTTAATACTATTCATAATGGCTAGTTTATAATAATATTATAATAATATATCATTGTTTAGTAAAACCCGGTATTGCGTACAACACATGCTATCGAAAAAGGTCGCGATTGCGTGTAATGCAAGCCAAGTCAGGGTTGCGTATTTTGCAAGACTTCATTGTTGTTTCGTTATAATAGAATCCAACCATTTTTTTCATTTATACATTGAATATATATATATATATACTCAATGTTGCGTAGAATGACTATTATCAAAAGAACTTGAAATTGTATGTAACACAATCTAAGAATAGTGTTGCGTATACTACAAGCTAATACGGTGTTGCGTATAGCGCAAGATAATCCTGGTGTATCATACAACATAATATATGAATGAAATTAAAAAGAATATATCTTATAAAATCTTGGGTTATTACATTATTGATATTTCATGTGATTATTCGACTAGTATAATATCCATGTGAATATGTAAATGACATTATTTCATATTATTTCTTCCATATTCTGCTGAAGGTCCTGTTTAAAAGGATTTTTTTAGTTATACATTGCTTTAATGGTTTATGATTATTTATGAAATTTTCCTCTATATTGTTATCCTTACTGGGTATTTGATCACACCCCTTTCTATGTTTTATTTTTCCCAGGATTTGAAGAAGTATTTTATGAATGACCTATAGGGATAGTATAAGGGGATATGAGTGTGGAGACAAGATGTTGTGGTATATTTTCACTTTATGATGTAATGTAGAATTTATGAATGTATCTAGTGATTCCAAGGCTATTAAACTAATCGGTCTTTTGAGACTTGATCTTTTGTGATCAGGCTAATGATACATAATAATGCATCGCTACTAGGTAACTGGGGTCAGGGTGTTACAGTTGGTATCATAGAAAGTTTAGTACAAACCTTGGAAACTAGATTTAGATAAACTATGATTAGAGCACATAACCCTAAGATAGACTTTGAGAATTAGTATAGAATAACTTCCTAGAATTTTTGTTTTATAGAGATTTTGTGAGTTTTCAGATAAATACATCCCTGTCTGGATACGAACAGGTAGAGGCGGCTCTGGAACAGATGTACCTAGGGGTAAAACCCGAAAACACCGCTTTGAGCTTGACTCGAATGGGAAATGGTGCACGACAACGGGCCTTGCTGCACTCTTGGATATGACACTCCCGGGGGATATGCATACGATAATTTAAATTTTCTATACAAACTGATTTTAAGTATTTTAAAATAGGATGAGAATAAATGACCATGGAAAATCCTAAGGTGTTTCAAATTGATAAAATGGTGTCATGATATTCTCTAAATGAATTTATGACTACTGTTACTCACACAATGATTTCTGGTATTAGTCAATGGCTGGATTCCAAGGAAATCACAGTAACTTTGAGAATGATGTACAAGGTGGGAACGGTGGTGGAAATGAGCCAAAAAATGGAATTTTGTTAGGAGTAAAAGATATCATGTTCATCCTAAATTATTTTTCCAAAAATATGATCAACAAAATATATATTAACCAACTCCCGGACACAACAAAGAAGAGAAAGGTAGTGAATGATAAGAGCTTCAATAGTGGAGACCATGGCGAAAAGAATCTTCATTTTCCATCAAGCTAGAAATTTGGAAGGAGACAACCAGTGAATGTTTATCAATGGAAGAAAGAAATGCTTTACGTGCGGGAAAGAATCACATAAAGTGAATAATTACCGAGGAAAAATGAAGAGCACTATGGAAAAAATAAAAATGGTCCCAAGAATCCATTTACAGTCATTTTCTGTAAATGTAGGGGACCTGACTATTACCCGAGCGAATTCCCTATTCTATAAGATATTTTCTTGGTCAGAGAAGAAGCTATGTGGAAATAAATGGTTGGAGAATTGTTTAAAAGTATATGTGCTCCTTGTTTATGGTATTACTTTGGAATAATTTTCACTTGTATTTATAAAACAATAGTTTTCCTTGTGAGAATGATATTTTAGGAAGAATTATCTTTTCACTTTAGGATATATTTATAAATAACGATTTGGTTTTATATGATTATTGTGTTTGAGGCAATTGCATGTTATTATATTTTGGGATGAAAATGAAATCTATGAGATAACATTTCTGGCCAAATTATTTTATGGTTGTTTTGAGGACTTTATCTCATATTGGTAATGTTATAAAATATAGTTTTTGAAAAAAGACAACACACAGATCGTGTGACACCCCGTCACGTCGGACAAATCTGTGGGAATCAAACCCACAACCAATGTGCGAATAGGATTTATCGCCCACCACTGGACTACGTGAAGTCCCTTGTTAGTGTGACTAATTATTTTTAGTTAAATGATTTTATTGATCAATAATATATTGATTTTGGATCTTATGTCTTATCCAATGAATACCCATAGTATAGGAAAACGATTTGGTTATTAAGTGACAAATGTTATTTTGGAAGATGTTTGCTTTATTGGGAACACTATGTGCCCATGGAAAATAGAATAATATGGGCTTTCATTTTAGGAGTAATGGTGGATTTTTATTGTGTATTTATAGTGATTTGGGTTATTTATGGAAATGATTAACTTATAATAGAGAATATGTGAAAAGGTTAATTAGTTTTAAGTATGAGACATTAATAGTAGTTGATGTCATTTGAAGATAAAATTTAACATGGAAGACTACATAACCAAATTCTTCTATGTTTTGGGTTTCAATATTAGTTTGGATTATATTGAGTAGTTTTAAGGTTAATTATTTATTTAATTCTGTTTATTTTACTTTGGGGTATTGTTGGTTTAATTTTAGAAATTAAGATTAGCGTTTCGTTCTCTAATGGAATATCCTTTTAGGGGATCAACATATCTTATTCTAAACGTTTTGGATTTGATTAATCTCTACCGACAAGGTAAAAACATAATTTATCCTTCATGGATCATGCGATTCTATAAGAAGTTTCTTCTAGGTATTCCAGTGTGACCAAGTCTTCTTGAATACTCACCATTTAAAAATGAGTTAGTAGTATAAATTTATTAAAGAATGAAACTTTACTTAAAATGTAAGTATATCTATTTATGTTCTTAGTCAATCTCAGAAATTAATTCGTCATCTTTATGTAATGTAACATAAAACAAAAAAAATGTTGTGTGTTTACTTTTCTTACTGGGAAACTAATGATTGTTTGTCGCATCACAAGTTTGTTGTTTTCTTGCTGTTAACATTCTCCTAATCATGTTTTCTATACCTCTCCATCACAACATGACACTTATTTTATCATCCATATCCATGCTTTTCTACATGGAATCCAAGTATAGGTTATCTCAGATGACCTTTGTACTTCTCATTCTTTCATTTAAAGTGATAGTTTTATTGACTCTTTTTCTAATGTGGGACTTTCCATTATATTCCCAAGCCCAATTTTAAAAATTGTGAGGACTCAATTTGTTGAATCAGGGGATAATGTAGCACCCCAATCTTCTATGGTATGCTTCACTTTGAATAATTAACTAGCCTGTGTTGTACGCAACTTCGAGTTCTAACACACACCACTACCAATCAAACTAGCTGTTATGAATAGTAATACCCACTTTTTAAAATTTTATACATTTTATCATTCAAAATAAACTTCATTTTTTGATCTGGAATGTTAAAATTATCTTAGGGTGAATTTTGGGTACTTTTCTGATAACTTTCATATTTTGATGAATAGTTAAAATTACTAAATTTTAAATAAAATCATCTTTTTTAATTGAAATAATTAATAGTGATAAATTATGAATTTGGGTGATTTTAGAGTATAATTAGATTATATATTTACCATTTAATCCAATTTTGGTCATTTGATTTAAATTCACATTTAAACTGGACATAAGCAAGTGACAATCTTTTGATAGTTATTATCTCTTAAAAAAAGGCTTTTCGTTTTAACTATGGGAATTAATCTTAAATTAATTACTAACACATCTGTGTTTCGAATTTAGAAAAATGGATTCCATATTTATAATCAAGATGTCCAAATTTTGTAAATATGTAACTTTTATTTTTAGATATTTTGAATAATTATTTCGATAAATATTTTATTTACCGTGGTTAAAGGGTAAGTCTGGTAAATAAGGCTAATAAAAATAATATTAAAATAATAATAAATTACCATAAAACATGTCCAACCCCTATTGTTTGATACATTTTAGACCATGGGAATCTTTGGGTTGATTTTGGGACCCCATGGATCCACTTGTAAGTGATAATGACACTTTATATTAATTATGTTAAAGTAAATACAAAAATGACATAAGCATATATCGTTTTAAAAAACAAATTTTACATTGGGTTATATATGTCATATTTTTGAGTATAAATATTCATTATAAATATAAAAATATTTACTACATAATGGTATTTTATTTATAATTGTTATACATTGATTAATTAAATTTATTTATGACACAATAATGATGAAGTATTTTCATTATTAATGAATGAATCAAATAATTGGTATTATAAATGATAAAATAAATATATTTTGAAAGTTTGGAGGAAATCCACGAATGTTATTGATTAATATGACATTTTATTATTTCTTAAATGAATTTTTATAGAATTAATAATGTTTTAATGACATTAACAAAAATCAATTATTAAATAGTGTCAAAATTGACATAAACGAGTTTTTAAAACAAATATTATATTATTAATTCATATTCTATTCCTAAAAATATAATGTTCGGACAAAGGACTTATATAATGGTACGTGTAAAATTAATTGACATCTTTGGGGTTTCTTGGATGTATATAGAATGTTTATTAACCATATAATATAAAAATATTAAGTGACATGGTAAATGTCAAACTATTTAACTAAGAGTTAAATATAAATGATAAGGTTAATATACTGACCCAAACCTCTATAAAATCTATTGGATGAAATTATTTATACCCATACCCACCTTATACTTTGAATAATCTACTTTTGAGCCATTAGAAACCGAATATAAATTTATTATAAATTAATACTTTTTGTTTTTCCTAAAGAGCCCCTCCCGCCCCCCTTATAAAAGGACACCACTTCTACCCAATTATTCATACCTTCAATGCCTATTGGATAGGCAATCCTCTTACAGAATACACTCTCAACTATCCTCCCTTAATCCTAGAGGCCTTCCTTTATTCAGAAATCCATCCTAAGGAGCCCTTTTGATCAAATCAAAGGGAAGAATCCGAAGAAGAGGTAATGTTTTCACCAACCTCTTTCAAGATCCATTCTTCTTCAACTGCTTATTTCATTGTTATTTCCATTATAAAATAATAACTCATGTATCTGCTATATAATGTGATGTTTTTATGATTATGGTACAACCATATTCAGAATTCTATCCATCCTTTGAATGACATGTTACCATACGTGCGTACTTACGGCCTACCGTCTCCACGTTGTGGTGTAATTGTTATTCAATGTATTATTATTTGGATGGTTATAATAATGATGTTTAATTCTTGTAAATATTAAATATAAAATGATAATTATTTGGTATATATGATATACCATCCAATTATATATTATTTTAATGTCAAAAGAATGATATTGTCACTCGTGCGTATGTACAGATTACTGTCTCCACAAACGCGATAAGATTCGTTTCCCATCATATCCTTTCAAGAATAAATTTCATTTTATGATTAAAAATAATGTTTATATCCATGATATCATTCTGTATATGAATATGATTCATCCCATTAATAAAAATTATGGCTCACATAACAAATAATATAAAGTAAAATGAATCTGTTAACACCCGAAACGAAGATAATACTATGATATTATCAACAAATAAATGATAAAAGATCATATATGATATCATATTAATGTATATGATTCTTTTATAATTCAGTAAAACGTATTTCACAATTATAAAGTAGGTTATCATATCCTCTACCAAGGAAAAATTACAAAGTAAGGGGTTTCTTATCTCACTTTTAATTCCGTGATATTTCCATTGTTCACCACTTATTTATTTCATGTGGTGTGGGTGCTGCCCATGTTTACATTCATTGAGTAATATACTTTAATTCAAGGAAATTTAAATCATCATTGTGTAATCCTTCTCTCATGTGTGTATGTTTCTTAAGCTACAAAATCAATAAGTGAATTTGAAATTTCAATTTCCACTCATTCGGTTTTAAGCATATATCATTGATTATTTTACTCCAAGATTATGTGTGGAATAACTATTCATTTGCTTATGTCATAATTTCCAATCAGCTTTCTGTGGATATACTTTTGATACACATAATCACTCCATTGATAAATTCTCATGTCATCAGTATGAACTTGATAAGATTAATTTTTAATCAATCTCCATTTGTTGAGTTAAACATCCAATTCATTGGTCTTATTTTGAGAAGAATATGTGTGAATGTCCTTTGATTGTTTTACACTAAATATCCAATCATATTGAGTGTATTCATATTTTTCACACATAATTATGTCGTTGATTTATCCTTAACCTAAGGATATGACCTTTATGAGAGATTTCATCCCAATTTATATTCCATTGAGACTCTTTTGTTGTTATACACCAAATCACATTTATATGGTGTATATAATGTACTTTGACATAGTATATCATGAATCCCTTTATTCTCATGATATTACAATATTTTTATTACCTCAATTATTTTTATTCAAGTGTCTCTATTTTGGTTAGCAACTCTAACTAAAATATCATTTTTAATTTTTTTAAAGATTTATTATTGTAAATATTTCTCATTAATGTCCATGTTTTAAAAATGGTTTTAAGGATTTATTTATATGGAAATTAAAGTTTTCAGAAAAAATTCCTTTTAGAAGTTTCAAAGTGGTATGTGACACTTTTATTCAGAAATCTATTTTAAATGGCTTATTGACAAATAGTTTTACTTTTTAATGTTTTTAAGAAAAATGGGGATATTTCTCTCAATAGTTTGATGATTATTTTAATCTATGTCAATATCCTTCATTATTATCGATTGAGGTTAATCTGATACAATAAAATCTTTCATATTGTATGGAATGATTTATGTTTGACTGTGGATGTGATAATTTTATACCATTCATGGTTTGTGGTTATTGTTTTGACATTTCGTATGATAGTTTTAATACGAATGTTTATGTTATGTTTCAAACGTTTCATATGAGTAATGTATTGGACTTAGTATGTGACAGGTGGATCAATCTATAGCTCCTCTATGCATTAGTAGGTCCCATGAGACAAACTATTGTCTTGGCACAAGGCCTTGATAAAATCTTATTTTTAGTCTTGGCACGAGGCCTTGACTATGTGGTTATGATAGTCTGGCATTATGCATGCCATCATTATGAAAGTGGTTATTGATATTGCATGTGATTATTCGACTAGTAGAATATCCATGTGAATAAGTAAATGGAATTATTTAATTTTATTTCTTCCATATTATGCTAAAGTTCTCGTTTAAAAGGCTTTTGTTTTCGTTATACATTGCCTTAAATGTTTATGCTTATTTATGAACATTTTTTCTATATTGTTATCTTTACTGGGCATTTGATCTCACCCCTTTCTATGTTCTATTTTTCCTAGGATGTGAAGAAGTATTTTATGAATGACATGCAGAGATAATATAATGGGAATGAGTGTGGAGACAAGATATTGTTGTGGTTTTTCACTTTATGATTTAATGTAGACTTTATAAATGCATGTAGTGATTCCAAGGCTACTAAACTAATCTGTCATTTGAGAGTTGATCTTTTGTGATTAGGCCAATGATACGAAATAATGCACCAACTCTGGATAACTGGTGTTGGGGCGTTACACTTCTACTGACGAATTTCTCCTTCGACGAGCCCAACTGGATTCGCTCTCGCTATACACCTCCTAGCGTGTGCGTCCTCTCCACCACTTCAGCTTTCTTCTGGACCTCCAAGTATGTTAGTAAGGTGAAAAGAGTAACAACATACTAAAGAGAAGGTCGAAGTTCCTCCTCCAAGCGTCTCACTCGAGACTCCTCATTTGGAAGGAGGTCCGGAGCAAAGCGGAGGAGATCCTTGAACTTGATCACAAACTCTCTCACTAACATACTCCCCTGCTACAGGGAGAGTAGCTCCTGCCTCTTCTTAGCCTTAATCGTGGAAGAGAGGAATTATGTCTGGATATCCCTCCCAAAATCTACCCACATAACCTCAGTCTCCATTTTCTCCCCAAGATAGAGCATCCACCACTGACACTCCGCTCCCCGAATTAGGCTCAAAGCCTGAAGAAACCAGTACTCTACTGGAGCCCGGATCAAGCTGAAATCTATCACCATCTCCTCTAGCTAACTCTCTCTCTCCTTGTCAGATATGATGTCGTCGTACTTCATGAGGGTCTGCCGCTGAAAGGAATGAAGCATCTTCTACCACTAATCATCCTCCTTCTCTCAATCAGCCCTCCGTCGATCAACCAAGTTAATCCCCTGAGCCATGATCACCTGCAATACTCGTGGTCATCTCCCAGGTGCCATTGCTATAAGGTAAACAAGGAATTCCTAAGCCCTTGTAGTGTAGAATATTGTTATTAAATTTTCATAGACTTATTATTCATTTGAAATTCAAAAAATTCCCCAAAAACACAAGAACACATGTCATTATGATTCATGTACCTTTCCTAGGGTCTCTACCCCGCAATCATTGTTGCCTCACTTAGTCGTTCGGTAGGTCCAGTGTCCTTGCATCGGATCACGGGGGGCCCAAAAATCCTGTGTCCAAGCCGGTCTTTCCGGGTTTATTTAACGCTCCAAGATCACCCAAAATTGTTGCCCTACCATCCAATGTAATCCTCACTATGCCTAACTTTAGACCCCATCCTATCTCTCCTCTCTCCTCTGATACAATTCTGTCATGACCCCCTCCAACCAATGATTCCCCTCATGAGCTGGAAATGATGAAAGGGAGATAACAACCCCCGAGTCCCGCCTCCAGTAGGCCCCAATGTGGCGACTAGCAACAGGGGTATGAGTTTTCACAAATATGGGAGGCATTAGCCTTTTTATTAATTAAGATCTAAAATATGAGGAATCAAACACTAAAAGAAAAAAAGAACAAGCAAATGAAAATAAACCCTAAACTAACACATATGCATGTTTTATACAAAACAGAAACAAAAAGTACAATTACAAGAAAATATAAAATGTACGATACCAGTAAAAGAAAGCAAAAACTACAACCAACAAAACTCCAACACCCAACTAGCAAGGTCCTGTATGTTCCCTGAAGTCTTTTTGAGGGCCTTAAAGTAAATGTAGGGTGATCAAACAAGTATACTCAGTAGGAAAACAAAAAACTCTCATGCACAAGTGGGGATACATCCTCATGCCCCGTAAGAAAACAGAAGGAACCAAAACCTAGAAATGAATCAATCCAACCAACCTCACAAGCCACAGTTACCAAATATCACAATTCAATAGAGTAGTATAGTAATATTATCAAAGTATTGGTACCCTGCACCACATTACTAATGGTTATTGAAGACATCTTGCACATCTAACCAATCCTTCCATTCTCACCGCAGTCCCACTGCTACACCCCGCCCGCACACACCTGGGCCGCAACCACACATCCCTCCCGCAAACACCTAGTCCACATCCACTATCCTGCCCGAAAACCCCTGATCCATAACCACCACGCATAACCTTTCCCACAAACACCTGGGCCAGAACAACTACTACCATGCCCGAAGACACCTGGGCCTCATCCCGAAGACTCTTGGGAAACAAACATCCTGCACACACCTGGGCCAACCACTACAACTACCCTGCCCGACAAATCGTGGGCTATAATAGACCTTAGGGTGTCACAGCCTGCCCAAAGAGTCTTGGGCTATTCGAGAAAGGGAGAAGAAAATGAGCTGATAACCAACCACTCACTGGAGTGTTGGAAAAAACACCCTCCCCATAAAATGGGGGTGTTCGGAACTAGGTGCTAGACATGGGTGGGGTGCGTAAAGAAACATAAAACACACAATTCTATATAATTATATCAACCACTCAGCCCATCCTAAGGCTTCTAGACAAATTATCTAAGAACATAACTCGACACTACTTCCACGAAATTATGCACATAATAAACTGCCCCAAACCACATTAAGATTTTCATGTTTCAACAGTTTTAGTTTATCAGTTCCTTAAATACCGAGAAACTAACAACAACCAAACCAAATCAATCGTTCGTAAAACAAATCCCGACCAACCACAAATACTTTTAGGGAAAACAGAAGCAACACAAAACCATTTTCTTTTATCATCCAATCAATTCCATTTATTTTCTGTATTTAATCATATTCCATGCCCCACAATTCATTAGTTATCTCTTCCACTTTTATTCATATGCACAACCCATCCCTATAGCCCTGTTGACAACCAACATAACCACAAACACATCAGAAACAACACACGTATTGCATCATCATCCCATTGATACCATTTCCCAAAGCTCTGCTTCCCATCACAACCATATCATACCCGCCAACCCACAACCAAGCCAATCGTAGCCCCACTGCTCAGTCGTTTCACAAAAACCCATGAAACACACCCCTTCACATAATTAAACCCCAACCAGCACCCACAAAATTCATTCATTCATTTAATTTAATCAGGGTTATAATTAAAGGGATCCATGTATTCATTTAATCATCCAACTTTACATGATTAACTAATTTCCACATTCTAGGAATTTCCATCCATGAAACAATCCATAAAAGTAGTGAAACATTTTATTGCACAAGAAAAGGCCCAAAAAACCATGATTTTCAGTAGGCATAAGCTTATTCAATTCACATCGTACTCAATGGAAATCATTGATGGAAATAAAACATCAATATCAACACAATTTCCCAAAAACCAATTCTAAAACCAGTTATTATCTTTATTTACTGGTTCAACTTTATCTCATGAAAACAAGAGGATACCCACACTGCATTATGCACAAAATAGATAGAGATAGATGAATTTATGATCCCTACCTCAATGGGTTTTTCTGAAAAACCAAACAAAAAAATAACACACAAGAAAGTTGGGAGGATCCTCCAAGCATCCTCCTATGCTCTCTTCTCATAACACAACCAAGACCAAATATCATAATATTTGGGATACACACACTTTGATCTACCCATAACGGGTGTAGATCTAAGAAACCGAGAGAAGAGAAGGAGTATATCTAAGTAGATCTAATAACCAAATAAGAAAAATCTCATACCGCAAAAAACCGGCTTCGATTCTCCAAGGGAAGTCTTTAGATTGCCTCCAAAACTCTTGGGAGAGTTTCTCCTTCATTAAAGGGATGGTAATTCTGAGTTATGGACGCTTAGGGGCATAAATGAACCATTTAGAGGAAAAAGAGTTAGATCCACATTTTTAGGATCATGATTTAAGTTCTCACATGGTTAGTCTGCATGTTTTGACAAACCGTGCGCTAACAGTGCGTTACCTTCTGCCTCGTCAAACACTCCCCACATAGTTAGGCCACATGGTTAGAAAAATCGTGCCCTAACCGTGCAATAACCACTGTCTCCAAAACCAACCTTGCACGGTTTGGCCGCACGGTTTAGGCAAACATTGCGCCAACCATGCAAAAGATATTTCCCATTATCTTTCCCTAAAATTTCACCCAAATGCACTCCCAAGTCACCTTGACCTCCCAGAACACCTCCATCACCACATTTTTACAAAGTAATGGACCTAAGAGGTCTAAGCCATTACAATTGTGTACTGCCATTTGGTATATATTATCATGATTCTATTTATATTATTGGTATTCTATGATTCATTTGGTGGTTATTAACTTTTTCTCATACGACTCGATTGATTACAATGTGGTAAGGTTTTTCATCTCACTTTTTTTCCATGAGATTCATGCTATATAATCCATTATTTCCTTTTGTGTGGTGAATTTACTTCCCATGAATGTATTCTTTATGTAATATACTTTAATTTATGGGTATTTACATATTCATTGTGTTACCTTTCTTTCATTGGGTATATGTTTCGTAAGTTACCAAATCAGTAAGGGATCCTTTCACCCTCATCTTTTTAAAAGACATATTTCTGTTACGTATATTAATTTACATCATATTATGTTGTGATATGTTCTTATATATCATTATTGATGCAAATTTTATGTCCTAGTGATGATATGTCCTTTTCTCTCTCATCAACATATTTTCTGAATTTTAATGTGACGTCGTTAGGCTGTCGAATTTTTGTAAGAAATCTTCTTTGCCCAATTTAAATTTTTGGGATACACATATATTTCTTTATTATGACATGCTATGAATATGTTTGAATAACATCTAATTGTTTTACACATAATATACACTTATATTGGGTGTATTAATATTTGTCAAACATAATTATGTAACAGATTTATCTTTAATCTAAGGATACCGTTTTTATAAGGAATTTCACCTTAATTTACATTTCCATTGAGACATCATTGCTGATATGCACCAATTCACTCTTATATGGTGTATATACTATCCTTTGACATATTATATCATGAATACCTGTATTCTCATGATATTGTTAATCTCTGATTAAATGTTATTCTTCAATTAATTGTATTCTAGGGTCTTTCATTTTGTTAAATACTCTTTATCTAAAATATCATTTTAAATGTTTTAACGGTTTATTCTTCTAAATATTTCACATTAATGTCCATATTTTAAAAATGGTTTATGGATTTATTCATATGGAAATGAATGTTTTGAAATTCATTTTTTTCAAAAGCTTCAAAGTGGTATGGGAAACATTGAATCAAAAATATCTTTATTTAATATTTTAAACGGTTTTGAAAATGGTTTGATAAAATCTTTGATTTTTTCAATATTTTGAAATGATAGGTTGTGATTGAAATGTTGAAATGTTATCTTTCCATTATGGTGATTTATGGGTTATGAATATGTTATGGATATTGGGAATTGTTTACATATATGGGTGGTTCCGTGATAAACCTAGGGAGGGTGAGCCCAAGATAGATCTCCAATGCATTGGGTAATTTGACGGAGGTAAACGTTAATGTTTCTCCTAAGAGATTTAGGGAATATACTATGATGGAAATTCCAAATGTGACTCCCTCTGTAGCTGTGATATATATAATGTAATTATGTTATTTATGTCGTAAGTTACCTTTATGATTTATTATTTCTATGGGTTGTTCATAAATATTATGATTTCATGAGGTTTCTTATGATTGAAAAGTGTGGTTTTGTTGTTATTTATTTATTTATGGGATAATGTTTTTCCTTCCTTATTTTATATCCATCAATGAGCATTTTTTTCTCATCCCATGTTTTTGAATTTTTTTCCACAGGACATAAAGATGAATAAGGGTCAAGGATGGGAACAAGGTAAAGTCATCTTTTCTAAAACATGGAACTACACAAGAATTTTTTCAAGAGTTTTTATTTTAGGAAAAAATGGATACTGATTAGAATTTTCTACAAGTCATATTAGTGTTGTTATGAAAATGTAATGACATTATTCTATAAAACTCTAAACCTAAAAAGATCCTTAATGTGAATTATCCATATAATTCAATATTATGAAATGTGTAAGGTCGGGTCCATATAGTTGCTATTAGAGGTCGGTTTAGATAACATTAGAGGTAAGGGTGTTCTTTAAGCATAAGTGACATTATAATGATGGTTAAGATTTTAGAACGTTTTATAGTTATTTTAGATAAAGTGAATGAGTTTAAGATAACATGAATAATTATATATTTTTATCTACCCTACTAATAAAATATTATATGATGATTTTACAGATATAATCACACCTACCATTTTGGTTTTAGTAAATGGCTAGATCTAGCAGGCACCAAAGTAATAATGGATGTGAAGAAAATTGTGCTGGTTTTCTGAATGAGGAACTGAATGAAATGGGAGTTGCAATAATAACTCTTGTGATTATTATCAACTAACTATCTGGAGTCAGGATTAACCACCTTAACCTTGGTGATTTTTATAAGGCATTGTATATGTGAGAAACAAATCCACACAGATGTTCAGATAATAATCATAAAGGTAAGTATATTAAAAAATCTATGTGTCAAGGATGTGGAACGAAACACGTAAGAAAAGTTTCAAAGGGACGTGAAGATGATATAGATGTGGAAGTGAAGGTCATAATTCAAGAACATTCCATGAAAAAAAGGAAGCATCTCGTTGACTGTAAGATAGGAAAATATGTTCTTTCTGAGGGATCAATTGAATGTTTTAAATGTTTTGTGCATTGTTATTGTGAAAAAACTTTTCTTATGAATAGGATTCTAGAATGCGATCACCAGGATCATACAAATATATGTTTACCAATATCTAATGCCATTATAATTGAGGATGAAAAAACTGTCAATGACCAATGAAAGGTATGTATTATTTCATAACATATATTTTGTCATTATTTAATCTTAAAATATGATTCAAGATTTTGTTTGTAGGAAATAAGTCTTTCATAATAAGTTGGTAATGAATGTTTAATGGATCATGAAGAATGTTGAATGAGTAAGAAGTTAACATATAAGGTATTCCCAAGTTATGGTAGATTTTAGGATGGTGAAATGCTTAAAAGTATTAAGGCTCTTTTGATGATGGGATTACAATAGAAGACTTTTTATAGTATGTGTAACCATGATATTTGATATATGAAAATGTTATTCAAGAAATGATTATATTTTAATCTGATGAGTAATTGTGGAATTTTATAATGAGAGAATATATGTTTTTATTATGGATATATGGTGATTTTGGTTTTTTTGGAAATGATTAACCTGTCATAGAGAATATGTGATTTGGTTTATTTGACTTCAGTATGATACATTAAGAGTAGTCGATTTTATTTGGAGATAAATGATAATATTTACTGTGGAAGACTATGTGATAAAATCATTCTGAGTTTTGGGTTTCAATCTTATTTTGGATTGTTTTGAATAATTGTAAGGAAAATAGTATCTTTAATGGTCTTTCATTAACTTTGGGTACTTTTGGATGAAATTTGGAGATTAAGATTAGTACATATATTTATAAAAGATTATCCTTTTGGGGATTATCTGATCACATACTAACCAATTTTAGTTTTAGTTCATGTTTAATGATAATGGAAATATATAAGTATTATTTTGTGAATTATGTGATTCTCTAGAATATGATTATTGTGCTTTTAATGTGACCAATTCTTCTTGAATGCTCATTTTTTAGAGTAAAGATTAGTTTTTGGTAGAAACTTATTAAAGGATGATACTCTACTTGAAGGAATGTATATTTGATTATGTTCTTATTCTATGTAGTAAATGAATTCCTCAATATTATGAAAAGGAACATAAAATAAAAACATTGTTGGTTTACGTTTCATACTGGGAAATAAAAGATCGTTTAACACATCATAAGTTTGTTATTTTCTGGTGGTTAACTTTCTCTTAATAATGTTTTCTATCAGTCTCTATCAGAACATGACCATTTGTTATCTCTTCCATATCCATGTTTTCCTACATGGAATCGGAATATGGGTTATCTCAGGTGACATTTGTACTACTCTTTCATTCATTTAAAGTGATAATTTTACTGACTCTTTTCTTGATGTGTGACTTTTAATGATGTTTCAAAGCCCAGTTTTAAAATTGTGAGGACGCAATTTCAAAAAGGGGGAAGAATGTAACATCCGTGGTAAATAAAGAACATGAAAATATTTCATATTTGTTAATTTTTTGGAATTAAATATTAATTCTACTGTAAAGGTAATTCTATGTTCGATGATATACCCAATACATAACAATGGTTTTCTTTGAAATCTTACTTTGCAAACTAATAATATAATATTATTATTCTAAATGGTAGTTAACGCCTAGTCATTGTATTCGAGAGAGTTAATATAACTAACTAAAATATAATGAGACATGTTCTTTTTTTATTATTACTTTTATCCAATAAAATTTAGAGGCTTAATATAAGTAATGAATTCTATTTTAAGCATAAATACTATAATATTCACTAAAAGGTCGATTTACCGCCTTTTAATGGAGAACCTTCTTAAAATCTAGTTTTTTCACTTTTATATGTTTTATTTGACAAAATAAAATTCTTATTTATAATTGGAACACCAAAATTTACTTTGGAGGAATTTTTGGTATTTTTCTGATAATGTTCATTCTTTAAAGAATATTGAAAAATACTGTATTTTAATTCAAAACTGTATTTTAATATAATTTATTTATATGGTTATATTATCATTTTAATTCGTTTTAATGTGAAATTAGAATATATTTTTACCATTTAATCTAATGTTAATCATTGGAAGTAATTTAAATTTGAAATTGGACATAAAAATTTGTCAATATTTTGATAGTTATTATTTCTTAAAAACACGCTATTTGATTTAAAAGCGGGAATTATTTTTAAATTAATTTCTGCCAATTTTATGATTTGAATTTTGAAAAATGGATTCCATAATATTAATTAGTATGTCTAAATTGTGAAAATAATTAACTTTTATTTTTATACATTTTAAATATTTACTTCAGTAACTATTTAAATTACCATGATTAATGGATAAAAATATTAAATAAGGGTAAAATTTAATATTATAATAATATTTAATTACCCTAACATGTGTATTAATACTATTGGATGCTACACATCTGATCATGGGAATAATTGGGTTGAATATGGGACCCCATGGAGCCACATGGTAGTAATGATGACACATTATATTAATTAATTTAATGTAAAGACAAAAATGACATAAACAAATGTAATTTAGTATGTAAATTTTTACATGGGGTTATATAAGTTATCATTTTGACTATAAATATTATTTTTAAAGATAAAATGATTTCATACATCATGGTTTTTTTGTAATTTTTTGAAATCCAATAAATGAAATTATTTATGACACAATAATGATGAAATATTTACCTCATTAATAAATGATTTAAATAAATAAGATTATAAATATTAAAACAGTATCCCAATCCTTTCAAATAATTATTGGATTATTTTATTTCGACCAGGAGTCATCTTAAATTTTATTTTAATTATATTTTACCTTTTCAAACTAAAGATGAGGTTATAATAAAAGAATTGTTTCAAACTTTCCTAAAGAGCCCCTCCTCTCCCTTATAAAAAGCACTCACTTCTAACCCATTTCCCACAATTCCCAAGCATTTGTCTCATGAAAACTCTTCATCAATAAGATACCAATATCCCCCTCTTCATCGTAGAAGCCTTAATGTAGGCAGAAATCACATCAAGAACCCCTTTTGGTTCAAACCAAAGGGAGTTACCCGATTTTAAGGTAACATCTTTTCTTAAGTTCTTTTGTTTTATTTTACTTCTCCAACCCATAAAATCTTTTTATTAATTTATTTAATAAAAAAAATAGTATCCTCAATATACTAGGACGTTTTTATGAGAATTATTTGATAAAAACGTACACACACCTCCATCTATTGGGTAAAGAACATAATGTTTTTGTGGATGGAAAACTAACACCTCATGAAACGATGATTGTCTAATTAACTCCTACCACTTCTCATGGTGGCCATTTTGATGGAAATGTATTTATATATGATATATATTATTTATATTCTGTCTCTATGATTCTGTATCGTTCATTTCTAGAATACCTTTATGGTTTTCATAATGGGTAAACACGATAATTGCATTTTAGGACGTGCAGACTACCGCCCCATCAAAGTAATAGGACTCGTTAATGCCTTAAGTGGGATGTATAAAGGATGGAGTTAAGGATATTATATGTGATATTATAATGTAATTATAATATACATATGTACCTTTATGTTTTTAAATATTAAATATAAATGAATGTAGTGTTCGTGCGTACGTACGACTTACCGTCTCCATGAACAGTACATTTCATTTCATATCTCCAAATGTTATGTACTAATATAAATACATGTATATACTAGATATATATGATATATATGATATCTAAATCATTAATATCATTCTGGAGGTAACGTATTATTGACCACATGGACAAATTGTAATTATAACAACTTCATTTTTAACTCAAATTCTGAATATCGACAAAATGTATGATATGAACTGAAATAATTAACTAACTGTTATTACAGGGTAATAAGTTAAATAAAAGTAATAATAAACATTAAAAAGGTTATTATGAATGTATAAATTAACTTAATTTTATTATTCAAGAAGAAAAAGGAACATATGAGTCAAGCTGGACACGAGGTAAGGGATTTCTTATCTCACTTTTAATTCTGTGAGATTTATATTGTTCACCACTTATTTATTGCATGTGGTGTATTTTGTACTTCCATTTGGTATATATTATCATGATTATAATTATATTCAGAGTATTATGGGATTAATTTGGTGGTTATTTACTTTTTCTCATACGACTTGATTGATTACAAAGTGGTAAGTTTTTTCATCTCACATTTTATTCCTGTGAGATTCATGCTATATTAGCCACTATGTCCTTCTATGTGGTGGATGTACAGCCCATGATTGTATTATTTTTGTAATATAATTTAATTTATGGGTATTTTAATATAAATTGTGTGATATTTATTTAAGACTTGTATGTTTCGTAAGTTACCAAATCGGAAAGGGAACCTTTCACCCTCCTCTTTTAAAAAGACTTCTTTTTGTTATGTGTATCAATTTACATCTTATTATGCTGGGATACGTTATTCTATATAATTATTCATGATAATTTTATTCCCAAGTGATGATATATCCTTTTCTTTCTCATTAAATTATTTTCTGAATTTTACTTGGACATCTTTAGGCTATCGAATTTTAGTAAGAAAACTTCTTAACCCAATTTCAATTTTTGGGTTAAACATGTACGTCTTGATTATGTCGTGATATGAATATATGTGATTAAATATGAATTTCTTACACATAATATGCCCAAATTCACACTTATATGGTGTATATATTTTTAATTTTTAATACTATATCATGGATACCTTTATTATAATGATATTATTAAGTTTTTATTAAATGTTATTCTTTAATAATTTGTATTCTAGGGTCTCTCTTTTTGTTAAAAATTCATTAACTAAAATATCATTTTAAATGTTTTAAAGGTTTATTCTTATAAATATTTCACATTAATGTCCATGATTAAAAATGTTTTTAAGTATTTATTCATATAGACATGAATTTTTTCAAATTGAAATTTCATTTAATAGCTTCAAAGTGCTATAGGACACTTTGATTCAAAAATCTCTTTATTTAATATTTTAAACGGTTTTGAAAATGGATTGATAAAAGATTTTATTTTGCTAATATTTTGAAATAATATATTGTTATTGAAATGTGGGAATTCTATCTTTCAATTATTTTTAGGGGTTATGAATATGTTATGGCTATTGGGCATTGTTTACGTATACGGGTGGTTCCGTGATAAACCTAGCGTGGGTGTGCCCGAGATAGCTCTCCACTGCATTGGGTAATGTGACAGAGGTAAACATTAATGATTATCCTTAGAGATTTAAGGAATATATTGGGATGGTTATTCCAAATGTTACTCCCTCTATAGAGGTGATAACTACAATGTAATTGTGTTATTTATGCTGTAAAATAACTTTATGATTTATGATTTCTATGTGTTGGTAATAAATCATATGATTTCATGAGGTATATTATGAATTAAAAAGTATGGTTTCATTATTTTGTATTTATTTATTGGGTAATGTTTTCAGTCATTATTTTATATCCTTTAATGATATTTTTATGCTGATCCCATGTTTTTGAAATGTTTTCCAGAGGACATAACGATGAATAAAGGTCATGTATGGGATCAAGGAAAAGTCATGCTATCTAAAACATGGAACTAGACATGAATTTTGATACAAGAGTATTTATTTTATGAAAAAAAGTATATCAAGTAGAATTGTATACATGTAATTTTCAAGTTGTTATGTAAATGTTATAACCTAATTCTCTAAAACTCTAAACCATAAAATATCCTCAATGTGAATTATCCATTTAATTCAAGATTATGTAATATTTAAGGCAGGGTCCTTATAAAGGTATTTGAACCCTTGTTGAATAACCATTCCCCCATTATCCAATATCAATAATTTACTATCTAAATATTCATGAACAATCAATTGACCATTAGTAACTAATGAATCTATATCCAATGGAAATATCTTATTTATAATGATAACAATTCCATATTTATCATTACCAATAATAGGCATATTCATCTTTAGGTTATATTTTTATAGTAATCACCGAGATCGATAATGTTGTAGAACAACCCATCATTTGATCATTGTCAGTGGTCATGTCCTACATACTATTTCCATACCATAATTATTTTATTCAAATATTACTTGTTACGATTTAATAATATGTGAATCAAGATATTTAAGTGGATTTGAATACCCAGGATGTTACTCATCCATGAATCATTCTCATTTTATAGATATAATTTTAAATTATATTCTAAAACCGCCCAAATACCTCTTCAAATAAACCAAAACCTTCAGAAACAATGTTCTAATATATTTGATGTTAAATTGTGAAAACCCATCCATGATATTATATATACTACTAATTGGGCCCCAATTCTTCTTTGGTTGAAATCTCCCTTTATATAATTTCAATTTCAGTACATTAACTAAAACTATGTGAACAGGATCCCAATCAACATCGTTATAAGCACCATGACCATAAAATATATACACACACCTCTAAGATGGAATGTACTATAATTGGGATTCTTCATTATCATTATTTTTTTAAATTTCTATGAAAAATAAACTATCATATCTTTTTCTATTAAAATATTTTTGACTATAATCATCTATAATATGTGTTC
This sequence comes from Viscum album, assembly GCA_963277665.1. Classification (NCBI taxonomy): domain Eukaryota; kingdom Viridiplantae; phylum Streptophyta; class Magnoliopsida; order Santalales; family Viscaceae; genus Viscum; species Viscum album. Next base: position 61,297 of record CAUJRU010000449.1, on the reverse strand, counting down.
AATGATAACCAAACATAAACATAATTTATAATGGTTTCAGTACCATGACCATAAACTACATACATCATTCCTTGAGATTATTTTCATTTTTAAAAATTGTTTCTCTATTCACCGTAGTTTTTTATTCACCCTAGTTTCATTGTATACTACATCATTTTATAGAAAAATATATTGAATGCTAAATAATAGCTATATTAGTTTTATTGAAATTATTTTAATCTTCATAATAAGAAAAATGCAGCACTCAAAAATTTGAAAATGAAAAATTTGAATTCTGAAGAAAAAAAATTGAGCCTCTACTCCTAGGGAATGATGTTTTCCTGACCATAGAAGAGTTGGGAATGCATAAAGTATAAATGATAAAAAATAATCAAGATAAAAAATCCACAAAATATAAACTAATAATATTTTGTTTTTCTTCCCACTAGGCCAACCCCATACCTAGGTTAGGAAAATGATATAGAAAAAAATAAGAGGAAAATATTTTTGGGTTTACCATATTACCCTCGAAATCATAAATCCCACATTTAGTATTCTCTTGAGCATGGAAAAAATTGGGCAAAACTTATTTTCCACCTATATACAAGGATTATTTTACTCGAAATAAGTGCATGTGTGTGTGGTATCATGGGGCATGTTCCATCTATAATAGTTGAATAATCATTTAACAAACCCCTTCATCATTCTTTTCATAATGAGTCACTCATGATTTATATATGAATGGATTAACTACATTTTATGGTGATGGTATATATGAATTTTTCATCAAATGACATATAACCATCCAAGAGTAGATGTCCAAGTGGATACCATGTCATAAATCCAAATGATAAATCCATGGATTACGGTGATGGTACATGTTCTTATATATCTATGTGATGACCCATAGCCACACTCCCGAACCTAGTTCCATAAACATAGATATTATAAAATTCTTTTTATACCAACTACAAATTCCCATACACGACCATCCCATAATCACATGACATAAATTAAATACTTAAATACACACATTCCAAATAAATTTTAGGTTAATGATTGTTGATAATTACGGAAAATTTTATAGTAACAAATCCCCAATATTTTCCAAAAAACATAAATTTCATTCAACTAAATAAGAAGCTATTTAACCAATACCAAACCCTAAAAATCTCCCACAAAATCACTAGAAAAAACAACATATTATAAGTATTATTTGTAATGATTTTTCATCATAATAGTGGGAATAAGTAGTATAATATTGGATGACATAAAATTCTTAGTAAGAAAAAATATAAAAAAGAGTATGTAATGGAATACACAATGAATAAATATTACAAAATGTGTATGTAATCATCATTATTCATAATAATAAATAGAAATTTAGATCATGTTATATCAATGATAATAAATGAAAATACAGAATACAATATTGAATGGTATCATACTGATAGAGTTTATAATTCTGTACCATAATAAATATTTTAAAGGCATTATTCCACGACACTATACTGATATGGGGAGTGGTATAAACCAATACAAATGTTGTTTTGTCTCATTAGATATATTTACGTGTTAATGAGATATATTATGTAACGACCCCAAATTAGTTTTTTAATTACAATGCATTCATAATATGAATAAACAATTCGTAATCAACTTTTATAATAATCATATATATTAGAATAATAACATGAAAAAATTAAATATATTTTACCCTATAAATTAGAGGGATAATATTGTTATAAAAAATCAATTGAAATGATAAAGATTATTCATCACATAGTATAATTTTGCATAATAATCTATATTTTAATAAAATCATATGGAATAAAACTAATTTTCTCTATTTCAATAAAATGGATAACATGGTCAAAACCCATTAGGAGAAATAAGGTCAATATTCCAAAAATATATAGTCACTATTCATAATATGTTAATAATTATAAATATAAAAAATACATTTTTCTATAATTACCCAATCTGTATAGGTAACATTTTTAAATGTAAGAATAAATTAGTGAAAACCCTTATATATTGGTGGTATATTTTGATCTCAATGGTGGATTAATATAATCATAATCCCTATAATGGAAGGAGGTGAATGATAAAAAAAATAACCCATGAAGGGAGAAATATTTATTATATGGTATATGTGGTAGGAATATATATACATAAAAAACAATGTGAGAGTAACACAAAATAAAATTAAAGGGTAGAATGTACACAAGATATATGAAATAAATTAAATAGAATCATCATAACTCAATGATCAAAATTTGAGTTACTAATTTTTTTTAAAACTCAATAAATGCCTAAATCAATATAAAATTGAATAAAAAATTTAATAATATTATTAATAATATATGTTAATTAAATACATAAAAATAACGAAACACTGTACATAACCTAAACAAGTCCCAATGATTTAATATTAGAGGCAATAAACCATTATTTCTTCAATATCCTTTTAATCAATACCGCATGAAAGATATGGATTTTAATAAATCATAAAATAAATTTTTATCAAATCCATGGATATAAATAATATAACATAATTTCAAAAATGCGATGGACTTCACAAAAAATATCATGGATCTCTATTTCATTAAATTAATTATCAAATCCATGGATATAAATAATACCTAACTCCATTTTTTTCTAAAAAAATCAACCCTTTTATACCTCAACACTTTACTTATTATAAATCTATTAGGGATCCTCCCCTCAATAATTTATTATCTAATTGTTACCCCTAAAAATATGAAATTTTGATAAAATTATTTTTTGTATTTTATACCATTTAGTATTTGTTTAAAAAAAATTAAATTACAAATACTAAAGGATAATCAAGATACATTTCACATAATCCTCAAAACATATAGAATTTGTATGTTATTAATGATAAATAACACTCAATAATGAAAATAACTAGGATTTGATGAAAATATCTATCTCACCCCCTTAGGTAAGAATATAAAACTCACATTTTCCATTAATAATGGTATATAATATAATTTATAACCATTTATATATAATACCTTAACTGGTTATAAAGGATTTGGGATTCCAGATACATAAATTTAAATATTTCCTCTTTGTGATCCTAGTAAGTCATAAATTATTATTATAATATAAAAAATATGAATATGAAAATAAAAGTATGAATTTCCATTCCCTTATGATACATTTTATACAAAATTATATTTTATATCAACATATCACACTCTTTGGTCAATAATTTGTTATACATGTTCATTTTATTATTATTTTATCTAACATAATTTATTACTTTAACAATTATATAATTTATAACAAATATTCAATAGAATGTTATTAATTAAAAAACAACTACTAAGAATGTTAAACTATGTGTGTATTCATGCCTCCTTATCGAAAAATAGGTTATGATATAGTTAAAACCCAATTTTCCCATTTCAAGGTTATTACCCCTAGGTAGATGACACAAACATGGTGAGTCATTATTTCACTACATGTGTAATACGGATATAAAATTTATAAAAACTAAAACAATCATACTCATTTAAATGAAAATGAATTATTAAAAATGTTTTTTGTTGAACCCTTGAAGATAGTGATTTAGGTAATTTAGGTTATAAAATTATTTAATTTATCTAAATTGAATAAATATATGAGAAAATATGAATTTAGTTGATTTGAGGATAAAAGGAAGAAAAAAATGTAGAGTAATTGATTGATTGGTAACAGATTTGAAAAACGTTTCTTGGTTTTTAAATTTCTTGTTTTGGGTAAAATTAGATTTTAGAAAATATGTTGATTTATTAATGTTTTTTTCAGATATGGGATGAAGAAGTTACAATGGTCCTGGAATTTCCTCCTTGACACAAAAACCCCTACATAACGTGATCCATTAATATAGTGTATTTCAAAATCATGTTTTTATTGATCCTAAATTTAAAACATGTTCCCCAAAATTTGGAATTGGTCATCACTCCATTAGGGGTTTCATTTTTGAAATTTTAAGGTTCTATTCATATTCTAATATTAGTGGTCATGAAAAAAGTAAAATAAATGGATTGGAAATGGATTGGATAAATCATAGAAAACCAAATACATGATTAAAGTAAATGTAATAAAAATGCAATGTCACCTTCCCCCTTATATTAAATAACCCTTTGAAAGGTTGTTTTACCCCCTATTTCTAATGTTTAGAGAACCAGAGGTATTAAATAATGAAAAATAAAGATAAATAAAAATGGATATGAAACTAGGGGGACATATCACAACTCAACTTCTCACTAAATGCTTTGGGATTGAGGATATCTCTCATAGCACTAGGATAAACAAATATTTAATCGATTTATATGGTATTGGTTATTAATTAGTGAAATTAATGAATAATTAAAAATTGGTTGTGGGTTTGACATGGGCACTAAAAAGTGTAAAATATTTAATATAGATCAAATCTAGTTGTTTAAATCTCGTCCTGGCTTTTTTAAAGGACACATAATTATTACACGATATGTAAATATTAAACGACATGTACTAAAATCATGACATGAAGCTATATGGTTCATGATTACCTGTTTCATAATAACAAATACATGTTTCCAACTATGACACATTTGTACTTAACTAAGGGATTGTTTTCCCCACTTCATAACATGTCTCTATTTCATGATAGGCTCCCGTATATGACATGTAATGTTTGTTTTTGATTTAGATTCCATTTTTTCCTTAGTTCATCAGTTATATGGCTTGTAAGTCCTCTTTGATCATTTGATAAAATCGAGTTTCATAGTGCTTCCCTTCACTCATGGTGTGAACTCTCCGTTTTCAATTATTTGTAGTATCATGCCATAAAACATAAAAAACGTTAAAATTTTCTTCAACTGACATGGATAATCAGTTATGTAAATAAATTAAATGTATTTGAACACTATAAAATACGTTCATGTAATAGATATATAAGTAAATTTGTTCAAGGTCATGCATCCACATGTAGTATCTAGATAGGGATGTAATTTTTAGGAAAACCACACAGTCTAAACATTACCCAAACATCAAGATTTCATACTTTACATTGAATTATTCCTCGGATAGTCTATGATGTTATGTTATCTTAATCCCCAAAATGTATCATATTACCTTAACTAATAAAAAGGGTCATCTATACCCCTAAAATTTTGACCATCCAAAATTTATTACACCATCCGTTGTTTTAAAAAAACATTTTTATCAAAGGTTATCTAAACCATACATTAATACCAATTATGATACCCCGAACCCACACTCCCAATTTCAGTGCCATAAACCCATTCTTTTCAGACATTCCTCAAAACCATATATATATTCTTGAATATAAGTGTTAGATGATTACATAAAAAACTGAAAATATTTCATTACATTCATTCCAATGACCATTTAGTTTCATAGTATTAGTTAATGAAGATATATAATATAATAAAAATTCCCATTTTCTGCTCTATAAATGGCATTTTCTCCAATATATAAGAAATTAATTAATCATTACCAATTAATAAATAACTCAAAAAAAATCTCCACAAAAGGTATCCTATTAGAAATATAATGCATTATTATTATATTTATAATTATGGGAAATCAAAAAATAATAAGGGGTGGGATCAGATGTTCACTAAGTAAAAAGATACAACTATTAAAATTGTGGCTAAAGGGTTGTATAAATATTAGAACAAGTGTAAAAAATCCTCATAATTCTGCAATAAACTAAACATTTTCTTTTTGGAATAAGAAATCAAACATGGATATCAATAGTTACTTATCTCAAACACCTTGAATTCATAATTTTTTAAATAAAAACATTCAAGGCATTATTTCATTAACGTATACTGGTATGGGGAGTGTTATAGACCATAACCTAGGATTGTTTTCCTCATGAGAGCCCTCAATGAATCTAGGGACTATATATTTTTATTCCCCACCTCAAAATTGGTAATGTAAAATGCATTTATCACAAGTTTAAATAATACATATTAAACATTTACAATAATCATCCACATTAATAAAATAATTCATAGAACAAAAATAAATTTCCCCATGTTATTAAAAGATATTACATGATCATAACTTATCAGTATAAATAAGGTGTATGGTTAATTAATACATAGCATGCAATCCTATAATCATGCATATAGAATTAATTTTTTTTGAATATTAATACATTTAACTATTTCAATAAAAGGGATTACATAATCCCAACCCATTCAGATAAATAAGGTGGATGATCACATAATAAACAATCATCATGCTTGAGCAGTTAATAAAAATACGAACCAGAATAAAAAATTATATAGATCATTTATTTTTACCATTTAATAAATGGAATATATTTATATTTATGAATCCACAGTGCTATAACCATCTTGATTAGTGGTACATAGTAATATCAATTCTATAATATAATTATCATAATCAATCTAGGGAATGATTATTCGTTAGAGACTGATTACATCAAGACTCAAGAGGGAGAGGGATGAGTTCATCAAATTTTCTTCTCTTATAAAACCACCCTCGAAAAATATATCACTACATATGATATTTTATTAACACATTATAGTTTTATAAAAATAATCATAAAAAAATACTCCATAGATTTAGAGTGTTTTGGGTAATATGTATCCCTTGTCCACCATAGTAACACTAAAATCCAATAGTTCAGTGATTTTAAATAGAGATATCCTTCTTATGAGGATTTATAATTCCATTCCAAGGGACTCCATAACATTGTTAATGTTCTATATACTTTGTAAAATACCAACAATATTTAACCAGGCTCTATGAAGGATTAAAAAACACCAACATTATATGTTAATTTACCTTGAACCTTCACTATTAAATATTTAATAAATAAAGATTTTTAAAACGAGGTTCATTATTAAAATATATAGCTGATAGAATAGAAGAATTAACAAAAAGAGATGAAAAAATTGACATTAATCTCATGATATCCATTTAACATACAATTATATATCTTAGAAAATCTACTATAAATCATGAATTATATTTTTTCCAATTCACTTAAAAAGTGGGAAGCTCACATAATAATTTTATGGTGTTTTCGTTGATGATTTTGAAAGAAAAATGATTTCATAGTATATTTTATTCTTCAAAATGTTGAAAAATAATCCAAAACTTCTCCTTCTAATCATACAATAACCTCTATCAAAATTGTTCATTGAACTAAATTGTATAGTTCAATTTCTAAAAAATACCTAGATATAGTATTAACATTAAATTAGATTTTTTATTATTTACTTTAAAGGATATTATAGATTTTTAAAATATATTTTCCCTTAATGTGGTTATAGATCTTTTATTTCATTCATGAATGATTAATTTCAATTGATGGTACACCAATAGCGATAAATAGATAGATACGTAATGTCGTCAATGATTCTGGATCACTATGTAACTAAACTCCACTTATTTGAATTCATTTAGTTAAATTGATCTAAATTACCAATCTTGACTTAGTAAATTTATATACAACTCCAAATTTCATAAAAATTATTCTCATAGATAAATTTCATAACATATAATTCTTCATCATTTACCAAATATGGATATAAATGAATTCATTTTTGTAGCCATTTGGAACAACAATGTGTGTTTCACCATGTATTGAAATCACATATTGATTACTCAACGTAACTCATTCATATATCATTTTAGTCTACAAAGATGATTTATCATGTTTTTTATACATCAACTTATTAATTTTCAAGTAGCTGATTTCAGGACATATCATTTTCACACTGAAATTTCATTCTCATAGCCAATTTACACAGTCAATTTCTCGATGTGTCATTTTTATAATTGTAAATGAATGCCTCACATAGCATATTTTCCATACACATGGATATTTTCAGAAATAATTTTGATTTTTATAAAAAAATAAAATGAAAAAAAATTAATTTTTAACCAAAATAACATACATTAAAAAACATCAATAACATATGAACTGTATTTGAGATCATCAAAACATAATGTACATGTGAAATGATTGGAAAACAATTAGTAGACCAAAATCCACCCCTCCATTTTGAAGATCACAAAACTCATTAATCATTAAAACATAAGATCTACTAAAAAATATATAATAGATTTATTGATTTTAAAATTTTGTGTTTAACATTTTATTCTTTCCAATAATTTTTATATTCTCCCACATTAGAGAAACCACTCTAGGTAAACATCTACCCCTTTTGTGTCATTATAAAGGAATAGTAAGGGAAGGGGAAAATTTTAATTTAGTATATAGAGTTATGAATAGATTAAGTATAGTATAGAAACTAAATGTGATATTGTAAAAATAATTGAAATTAAGTAAATTAAAAAAACCCTATAAATAAAATAAGGAAAAAATAAATGAAAATAAACTCTAAGAAAATAATTAGATGAAAACTATAACTAATGGGAAGAAAATGATATTAGTAAAATTAAATGAATAAGAACGATAAAAAATACATAGGAAGTGGTTAAATAAGAATTTAATTAATTATAAACAATTAAACAAAAAATGATCTACAAAACACCCAAAAAATTATTTATATTTCAAACTAGAATAAAGACCACAAATGTTGGATTGGGTCAAACTGAAAATCTTTTTTGGATGATAATTTTATAGGGTTAGAGAGGACTAAGAAGCAAGAGGAGGGTCCATCACTATAGGAGACTCTAATTTCCAATTCTCTATTAAATCTTAGTTTATAGAACCAATAATAAATATAAATCATGGATCTATTTTAGGCATTTAAGAACTAAATTTGGATTACAAAATGTATTAATTAAATATTATGAACTATGTAGAAAAAAATCAAACTGATTTAGTGGTCATATTTCTTTATTGAATTTTATATACTTTTCAACAATTAAATTATAATCTAATTGTTATTTCTATTTCTGATAGATCTTTTCTAAAAAATAAAAAACATCAAAAAAATTATTCTGCCTAAAGAGGTGTCTGTATGGGCCATCCTGAGAGTCATTCTACCTCTTAAATAAAATAGATCATTTATACATATATATATATATATATTATTTATGGTATCATAAATGAAGAACTCTAATTTTTTTTAATAAATTTCTATGCCTCTAGAAAAATGTTTCTAAACTAGTTTTTTAACCCTTCTATTGATTAAATATGTCTATAGGTAGATGTATATAGATAACATATGAATGGATAATGTTTTGAACTATATAATGAAGCTATAAGATCAAAAATAATCTTTTTTAGAGTTTGGTCAATAGATACTTTCACATTGACCAGTCTATAATTCATAGATTTTAGCATATTTGTAATATTTTCAATAATCTATACTAAAAAAGATCTACCTCATGGACAACACATGTATGATCTTGAGAAAATAAGGTACTAGTATAAATATATGATTCAACATGAAAAGTTATTATATGTAATGGTATAGTAGTTGGTTTCCCTGATGAAATATTCTTGAGAGGCTTATAGGCCACAAACTCTCATTCTATAGGCGAAAGTATGATTTATGATGTTTCCTTATACTCTATGGAATTGGAATAATCTTATAAATAGTCATGGTTCTTCCCTTCACCATCCACATAAATATATACCAACATGTATATAATTTATTTATGATTCTTTATTATTGAGAAAATTAAATTGAAAATCATATTTTGAATATTTTGAGAAACTTCTAAGAGTTACTAATGAATAATACCTATGAATTTATCAATATAACACATCAATTCATTTGAATACAATACAGTTATAGTTCTATGTATTTGAAAAATTATATAGTGACCTATAATTAATCTGAAATATTATTCATGAAAAGTAGAATTTGTCCAAGTGTGGACTTATCACACTAAATAGATTTAATATTAGAATACAATGAACCGATATCTAAAGAAACAAATGAAAATCATCATTGAGATATAGAGCCATCGATGGGAAAATGGTATACTCTGTGGTTGTTGGTTAAATATTCTTAGGGAATTAAAACTGTTATACAACAAAACTCTTTCGAGTGTGCATGATCTTATTCATTTTAAGCCTAAAAACCATAATATCATTAATTGCATCCTCAGATATGTCAGATTAAATCATTAATCATTCTGAATAATTTGTCTCTATGATGAAATAGAGGATAAGATGTTCATTAACTTATGACTTAGTGGAATCAATATATTTCAATTCAGTCTCTTGGGATTTCATCTCCTCTTGATCTTTTATACTTATCTCTGAAACAAATTTCTTTATAAAATGGAAAATAAAAATAATTATAATGATTTTTTTGGGTTTTAATTATCCCTACTAATTTTTCAAATTCATCTCCTGATGCAACACTTACAATATGTTACCTGATCCCATATTTATAGGATATCTACTTCTTATTTTTCTCATTATTCTCCCCTTAGAGATTTTCAAAGACAGACATAATATCATAAGAAAAAATTCTTATATGAAAGCTATCTGAACTGTTACGAGGTGATGATGAATCTACTAGCACATTAAGATGTTACATACAAGATGGTGGATATTGGGAGGTATTTTAAGGCTCCATAAGAAAAAATCCATCGTTTCCATTCATAGGTTCTCTTTCCAAAATATCTATTATTCTCAAAACTAATTTCACACTATTGAAAAAAATTAAACATTCCTCTTCTGCTGAGATATTATATAATTCTGAACCGTTATCTCAATATGTGAAAAAGATTTAGTAGCTCCAACAACTATTGTTTCATGGATCTATAAAAGCTCTTCCATAGTAGATATGACCTCCTAAAACTGAGACTTTGGACTTATGTCAACTAATTCTAGAACATCCCTAAAAGGAACCATCTGAACAGGTGATTCATGCCTAAGTGGTGTGGTTTTTCATGTCTCCCCTTGAGATATAATATCCTTTATAATATTTCATTTATAACATGAATATTCATACCAAATGATGGATACGGTATTCAAGAGAACAACTGATAGTGTATTAATTTTTTGACATTTATCAACCACTCCCTTATTGAGAACCACGTTTTTCATTTTTATCTTAAGGGGGATGAGTCCTCAAAAAGGGTAATAGTTTAACATTTATACCTGATATAATAGTGCTGCTTGAACCAAATCACATACCTTATAAGATTTATCTATACATTATTATCAAAAAATATAATAGGTGCAAGTAATAAATTAATATATTTTTTATTTCTCAATATCCATTGGAGATTCTAGTTTTGATATACATTTAATATACATTCTATTCAAAATATATTTCCTTTAATATATTCTTCTGATCATATGATGTACCAAACATAAGAATGACAACCTTGATTGGCCACTCTGAAATAATACTAACTTATGCTTGGGAAAATATGAACATCCCCTGGTGGGTAAAATTAATGATTTCATCCATTTCTATTTTCAAGAAAACAATATCCATTCCAATGAGATTCAATGAAAAATATTATCTTCTTTACTAAACTAGATTTATGTAGTCCTCGTGAACTCATTCACTTATCCCTTAATAAGAAGTCATAAATTATTTTAATTAAAGAAGAACTACCAAATATGAATATATATAACATCATGGAGAATAAATTTGGTACTCTTCATCTAAACTAAATCTATATATTTTCTATATAAAACTCTATGTGATGTAGTACCCTAATTAATTTTTTTGGAAGAACCAGAAGATCCATTTTCGATACACATGGATATTACTATTGAATAAGTTTTATGGAATTTTGAGAGAGAGATAGAGAGATGAAAAAGAATAATTTGGAAAAAGGGTGATGGTTTGGATTATATGGGAAGAAACATTGGTTAAAGGAAAATGGTTTAATGCCATATTTTGACTTTTTAAGTCACATAATAGATTTGGAAAAAGGTGCTACCAAATTTAGGATTTTTGGGTCTATTCTGACATGACATTAATATATAGAATGAATAAAAATGGAATATAAAATTGAAATATATTTTCTATTTTCCCCAAATAATTCTAAATTTGTTTCATAAATAATTATTTACATAAATATAAACTCCGAATAAAATAATTTAATTTCCATAATTTGACAAAATACTTATGAAATTAATATTCATTGCATGAATTGAAAGTAACAGAAATCAAATAAAAATTCATTTAAATTAAAATAACCCCAATTATCTATGAAAAAATAATAATCAAAATCAATAAGCCTATTAAAAATATTGGTTTATTGGTTCTTAGTTGAGATAAATTCAAGAGTTGTATCACTTTATTGAGTGTGGTCTCTAAAAAATTGATTCCATAGGTGTATATGAATTATACTAGAATGATTAATAATATTAATTGAAATTTTGATATCACTACTATTATCAAAATTTATAGAGGCTTGATTACAATTGAATTCGAAATCCATCTAGTTTTTATTATTCCAAAACATATATTAATGAATTTTCCTATAGATATATATTCTTCTTCAACGATAGATAATGAAACAGATTTTCATTTCATACTATACCAAGATGCTAATCATTTTCATAAAAAAATTATAGGTTCCTAAAGTATTTTTCTTCTTATATCTATGACAACCATTTTTACTATTTGAATATGAATTCAAATTGAAATCAATTTTTCTGAAAAATATTGCAATCGAAAACTATTACTTTTAAATACCATAAAATTATTTTTGGAATAATTTAAAAGATAATACCGGTATTAACATGGAAACTATAATCTAGGTATACCATAAATATAATTACTAGTTTACTAGATGTCAAACACAATAATCCCCCCCAATTATTCCTCTATACATTTTATTTTTGACTAGTTTCCCTGTTTCATCTAAATCAAGAATTTTATTAGAATTTCTCTGAGTTATATGTATTTTAATACTTTACATTACACAAATATTTAGTAATTATAGTATGTATTTTATTTTATTTATCACACTGCCAATGTATTTTTGAAAAGTATTAAAATCCAAAAAATTATTTAACTCACAAATCCAGTTCATTTAAAATTATTTTTAGAATGAGTTTAAAAAATTTATTACATAGGTTTTTTGTTTGTAACATATAAAATCACATCATAAAAATATATTTGTTCTAAATAAATATCTAAACAATAATATTTTTTGAAACAAGTAAAACATACCACTCATAATAAAAATAATTGTTTTTAAATAATATAGCATAAATGGTCATACCAAGATCTAGGTTCTTGTATATGTAAATTAGGGTAATTAGTTTGTTTGGAAACACAATTTGGAAAAATATTTTTTTAGAAAGGGGGATCTTAAACATAATATTACTCCACAGGGAATAAATTAAAAAACACTTTTTATGTCAATTTGATATTATTTTATACTCAATTTAGATGTATAGGCTAGAAGAATTTTAATAGCCTCTAGTATATCTATAGGTGAAAATTTCACTTCATTATTTATTCCTCCATTTTTTATAGACAGCAGCTACTATTATATCCTTATTCCCAGAGACCACACCTTGATCATCCTATTTATTCTTAAAACCCTTGGTTTTCTACTATAGGAATGTAAAAGGGTCTAAAAACTTATTAGTATATCCTATTATCCGTGAACTTATCTATTTATTGTTACAGTTATAAATCATATCTATCAACAAAAATGATTTTTTTATAGTCTTAGGTTCTATTTAAAATAAAAATAAGAATTATATACAATATCTTATACACTCATTATTGAAAAAACACATTAATCTAAACATCATATAATTTTTTTATAAGTGATAGCTCTTAAGTGTTTAAGATTTATGGGCAGCAAATTTCTTGATTAATGGAATAATCTTATTTGGGATTTGGTTCAACAAAATCTCTTAATACATGATTATCACTTTATTTATAAAGAGAGGTTTAAGTCTCTTATTTTTAAAATAATCTACTATCATATCCACTTGAGTCATTTTGTTAACAAAAGGATTAATTTCATCAAATTTCACAACAGTGGATTCATCAAAAACCATTGATATGTTTTTAAAAAATAAATCTAAAATATTTTTAAGTAGTTGAATAGTCAATAAAGATTCTTTCATCATCTTACATATCAAATTTACAACAATTATCATTATGGTTTAGAATTTAAAAATTTAATCAAAATATATTAATATATCATCCCCTTGATGTTATTTTATTCTATATATCATCAGCTAATTTTTTAAATACATCTTATGAGAACTCTGTTTATGTCATAACATTATATATTTACATATTCTAACTAATTATGAGTGGTTAATTTATATTCACATAAACCTATTTATAAATTGTTTTGAAATTCCTATCCCTCAATTCAATTAATCCATTTTGTTTATGTGTACTAGGGGTAAAAAAAGAATTCTTGATACATGTTTGAAAAAATATGATTCAAACTCACGGTTTTCAAATTATCTTCTATGGGCACTTCTCAAAGATATAATTTTTCAATATTTCACTTTTAGAAATAATTAAAAACAATTTATAAGAAAATAATTATCTTCAATATTAACACTAAAAAACAAAATAGAAGTAAATCATAAAAAATCATCGAATAAAATATAACCAAAAGTTTTCCCTCATAAAAAATAAATTTTAAATAGAATTTAAATACATATGAATTAGTTTAGGGGTCTATAAGTAAAATATCATTTAATTGATTTAAAATATGACTTTTTTATTTCCCATTTGGCACACATGACATTGTTTATTTTTGTTAAAATTATGTTTAGGTAAATATGAAAATAAATTCCTCTTCCAAATATTTCTAAAAGAATAAATATTACAATATCCATATCTTCTTTTCCAAATCCAATATTCATTTTTTCTGTATTAAATCATATCAGTTTTTCTTATACTAATAATTAATAACTATAGTTTAAAAACTTTCTAATTTAGATGCCTTAAATTTAAAGAATTTATTTTTTAAAAATGGACAATAATTATTTAAAATATATTAGAAATTACCATTGTTATATTTATTTCTAAATAATTATCAAATTTTGGTTCAATCCTTCAATATATATAACTTTTTTGATGCGAAATAATATTTGATTACTAACTGATATAAAAACTATAATATTTTTGGAATTGCATCCCAAATTTACTTAACCTCTATTAATTATATATAGTGTGAGGAAATTAGAGAAATATAAACTCTTATTTCCAGTTAATACACAATTTTGTACCATATATCATTGATTCTTTTGGATTTTTTTATTTAATATATTTCAAACATAAAACTTTTTTTTCACACACAAATTCTCTTGGAACCAGCAATAAAAATATCTTAATGTATATGAAGAATTTATTTTCTATTTAAGAAATACATCACTAAATTTTGATATTTCATTTCAAATATATGAATGTTTGACTAATAAAAATTGTGGATTTCTTTAATTAACGATATTTACATAGTTACCCAACTTATTATAGTGAGAATAAGTCACATTTAAAATTTTTGTGTTCAAACAAATACAATTTGTTTTATAAAATATTAATGTCTCACCATGACAACCCATTCCAATTTTATTTTTATATGATTTAATTATTCTATGAATTTTATTTATGTAATTTTCACATTTTGTGAAATTAAATTCCTAATATCTAATGTCTTGAACTATATTTTGTAAAAATTAAATATTTTCACCATGTTCAATACAAAATGTAACCAAATTTGCCATCTTTTTTTCAAGTATATATTGTTTATATTTAACCCCTTATTTTCATTAAGAATAACATTGTATGAATTTTTGATGGATTTGTTCTTATTTTATAATATTTAACATTTTCTTTCATGAATACTACACTCTTAATTTAAATCTTGATTAGTTATGTTTTTATTTTCTTAATCTAATTCATGGAATAAATAATATTTATAATGTACCTCATCCATGTGTTCCATAAAAAACATATTATTTTTTTCATTAGAAATTTAAACTTCTGAATTTGTAGATGTATCATCAATAGAACTTTTATAAGATCATCATGGTTATTTCAAGGATTTATTATTAAATCTAACCATATTGAATTTCATTGACATATTTCTTATTATATTTCAATTAAAGGGTAGTCGGGTTTTATGTGACCAAGATTATTACACTCGTAACATGTACCTTGTTTTGATTTCACCTCATGTTTCTCATATTTATTTGAGGGTTTTTTGATTCGACTAATTTTTTGTGGATGTTTTTTTAATTTTCTTAAAAAATATGAAATCTCACTATCTGAAGTAGAAAAATTTATGTTATCTTCATAAGATGACTCAATCAATTATATTTCTTTTCTTTTCATATTACTTTTGAAGTAGAAAATACCAAAGTAAAATTATCCTTCTTAACCAATCTATGGTCTATAGCTTCTATATCAATCCATATCTCATAAATCATAATAGTTTTTAAAAGATAATATATTTTTAAAATTTTGACTTCAGATGAATACATAATTTAATACAATATTCCACTACATCTAGGTGGTAGAATTATGAATATTTTCTAGTCCAAATATATATATATAGGAATGAGTTCCCTTAAATTAGAAACATTATTACTACAATTGGAGGTCTTCCAATCAGTTGGGTGATGATTCCTCCTTTTGTAATGATGAATGTGTTGAACATAATAATTGATGTATTACGAAAATAGATCTAACTTTTTATTTTCATTAATGAAATATTCTATATTATGCCACACATTATGATCTATTTTAGATTACAAAACATGGTTTAAATCATCAGGACCTAGTCTAAAAATGATAGAGTTCATAGATTTGTATTTTAATTCATTATTGGATTATGTATAATCATCCCACTTTTTTGTCTGTGTTTTGGAAATTTTACAATCCATTAAAACTTTTAGTAAACCCTAAGTACACGATTATCATGATAAACTAGCATACCTTCTTAACAAAAACCCATAATTCTAACCATTAATGTTTAAATATATGACAATTAACACACGTCCATTGTTTTTAATCATAGTATCCATTTTAAATATGATCTTTATACATAAAAATTTAATATTTTATAACTCCAAGGTCACATCATTTCACACTAACTATTGGTCAGAGACTAGCTACACTAAAACTCAAGATTGGGGAGAACTAACTTATATGATTTTATTCCCCAAGAATTACACCCTATTTAATGATATCATTACCTATTATCAATCCTCAAAACATGAATTTAATATAAATAAATAAAATATAGTTGATTAAATAGAATATATATATATATATTAGAGAAAAAAAATCTCCTAGTCCTCTCCACTAATAACCAACACAAACAATTTAATGATTTTCACAAGGCTTTTCATTTTTCCAATGATTTCCATTACTTTTTCAAGGTACTTCATAACTGTGTAGAAGAATTTAAAACATAGTTAAATAACATGAGATTTTAACTAGGATTCAAAAAGGTTTTACAAACACTAACATTCAAATTTAGTTTACCAGGAATCATCTCAATGAATCTGAGAATAAAGAGAGATTTTAAAAATGAGGTTCATAGTGGTATGATAATATTGATATAAGAGAATAAATATTTAGAAGTGATGATAATAATGAAATTTAGATTATGTATAATCATTTAAAAAACATGATATATATTTTATTGACATCTGGAAAGAATGAGTTTTTTATTATTCGTGTAAAAACAGATCAATTCATAGTGTTCTTGAAGAGTGATTTATATGTTGATGGTGGTTGAATATATATTCATGACTATATTATCCAATTTTCACTCTATAGAATTAATGAAAAACATAAATTTTTTAATATTAATGAATTTAAAACATAAAATATGGGATCATAATTATATATCACATGTCTTATTATTAGAAATAAATGGACAATATTAAATACATTAAAATAATTATTTTTCTTCATTCTTTTCATGATAGATGAATTTATTATAATATATTTTTCCATAAATTAGAGTTTCAATATTTAATATATTCATGGATGTAATAATTTTAACTAAAGTTACACAAATAATAATTAATATAATGATTTATAATGATGAAGATGATTCTAGATCTCTATATATCCAAAGTACACTAATTTGAATTCAGGTTTAAAAATTTATCCATGAATCCATTATTCACAGAGATTGTTAATTTAGGTATCTGAATTACATCATCATTTTTGTGTAGTATAATTCATTAAAATAATCATCTTGATCACATATTTGATCTCTATATAGTGGAATGAATTACATTTCCATTTAGAACCACATAGACAATTTCCCTACATATCATATTTGTTTATCTAATTACTCTATGAATCTAATTAACATAGTTATTTGATCTACAAATATTACTGATCATATAAGTTATTTATCAAAATAGGTGATTTCCACATAGAATATTTAGTGATATATCCCTTTCATGCATTCCTTTAAATCACCTAACTAATTTATATTCCTAATTTTTTGATGTATCCATTTATCAACATTGTATAATGCCTCTCATAAAAATGTTTTCATACTGATGATTTTTTTTTCGTAAATACCATGTTTTATTATTTTAATAGAATAAAAAATATAATTATTAAACCCAAATAAAAAAACTTAAAAATAATTTTTAACATATTAATGTTTTTATAGATTATCAAAACATGAAGTGTATGGGATTTGTTTTGGAATAACATTGTTATTTCAACAAGGGGGTTGATTGATTCAATAGAACATAACCCAAAAACTGAGAAATACTTATCAAAGAGTTTATATTGTATAATTGTTTTATTATATAAAATAGTAATATAATAAAACATAATAAAATCAAATGTTATAATTTACCCAACTTATTTTAAAAACGGTCAAGAGTATAATCCAAACAAAATGAATTCAAGATGAGTTACCAGAAATCAATAATATATTTTAAACAACCGAATAAATTGAATATTGAATAAATTTGTATTTCTATTATTGTAAATATGATGAAATACTATGATTTTCGATAAAATATAATTACATAGGTAGTAAATACACCATATATAGGAGTCATGGTGAACACAAAATATGTCCCAACAATTTAATGTTTGATTCAAAGATCCCATGTGAAATGAGTATTAATTTTAATAAAAACCCATTGAAATAGTGGGTAGTAAATTATAAATAAGATACAACTATTAAAATATTATTCATGAAATTATATTTCATATAGGATGTAATAACACCACATAGATAAAATAATGTGCATAATAACATACATCTATCAAAGAGATTGCTTTGAGATGAAAACCTTTTCCATATATTCCCTCTTACTCAAACATGTCATAACATCCCATATAATATACACAAATATATTTATATCTTATCATAGAACTATATTATCAAAATAATTATATTTTTTAATAAACTATATATCCATATATTATAAATATATTAATTGATAATATATTATTGTCATTTTTGAGTACTATTTCTTTCAGTTGTGGGTTCTGTGCACACTTATCTGATGTGTGATTTATTCTCAACAAGTGGTTTTAAGTTCATAATTAATATAATTTTTAATATAAAAGAAACATTTATTCAAAAATGGTTTATAATTTTCCACTTTCATTGAATATAATTTTTAATTATGAGTCATGAAGATGAAATCTGTCGAAATAATTTTCAATACTTTTTAATAAATGACCGTGATATATTAATTAAATATTTGGATATTAATATTACCATTAATAGTTTATTTAAATATATTAAATTACATATTATTATATGTTTTTTATAGTATATTAAATATCTTAATAATTCATTAAATTAACATTACCATATTGATCTTATAAGCAGTATGAAAATCCAAAACAAATCTGTTATAACATTTGAATGTATAAGTCCATGTTAAAATATAATTTTTATATAACTTATGAAAAAATATATAATTATAATTTATATCACATATATCAAATAAAATAACAATTATAACTAAATATGTAGGGTGGGGAAAACAAATGAAATTAATTTCTCATTATTGCGGTAGTTTACATGTTTGCACAATTGATAATCTCATTTATCATTGAATGGATAGAATGATAGAATATTTTAATTTAAAAATTAATAATCTTAATTATATTATATAAACCATATATATTTGTCAATACTAACCTTGTGAATTTCCATGATATGTGGTGATGAAAAACAGAAAGCATTGTTTTATAAAGCCGGTAGTCTATATGTCTACACGGACAATGATTTTATTTATCTTAATGGGTGAGAATGTTTAATGGATTTTAATTATAATATAAATATAATAACAATAATTCATGATAATTATAATAATTTAACTATTTATTTTGGTTATTTTTTTGCCCAAATTTATCCATGTATTAAGGTTTAGGCGGAAACCTATAGAACCACTTTGTTTATTAAATGCCCAGAGACCTAAGAAGAAACCCAAAGAAACATAGATTCTATGAATGTGATTTGGTAATGAATTGGAAAAAATAGTATTGAATTTAGTGGATTATTTATTAGTTTTATAGAATAAAATGAAATATATTTGAAAATAATGAGTTGATCTATAGTGATCACATGGGGTGGATTTGATGAGTTTCATCTAAATTATTTCAATGTCCTAAATTTTACTATTTCATTCAATGAAATATGAACATTCTAAATTACTCATGGATTTGTTTTTTTCACAATATTATGTCTAATAACTTATAAAAAAGGAGGATCTTATCACTGATAAATTCATGTAACCATATTGTTTCATCACTTTGGGTGTATAGGCTTAAAAATAATGAGATCAATATGGAATGCTCATCATTGATTGAAAATCTCATCAAAATAATGGATTATGAATATTTAAAATAAGAAATAACATACCATTGATACCATTAATACTACCTTTTATCTATAAAACAATGTTTTATCCCCTTATTGATGTTATTCTGTCAATTAATGTAGGTTGTAGAGTTAGTACGGTGGAATTGATGAAGAAAAACAATAAAATAATGATCACCACATCATTGCGTCAAGAGTTTTAGAAAAGGTGATGTGGAGAGAATCAATCCCTGAAGAAATAATATAATTTTTATATGACTAATGAATTAATAAATTAATAATAATAAGAAAAATAAGAAATTTTATTAATAAATAAATGTGAATTAAAAACTAACATGAGAAAAAAATGAAAGTGTGATTACAAAATGAAAGCATAAAAATAAAATTTAAATAAAAAAAATAGGATTATAAATTATATCACAAAAATATACTTGAATTAAAATATTATTTTCCTTGACTCGATATCCCAACATTGTATTTGTTACCTATTAATTAGGGGATTCAAAATGAGGGTGTGGGAATAAGGGAAATTGGTGTCTTCCAATGTTGACTACGAAATTCAACTAGATTTATCCCACTTTTTCATTCAAATTTCAAATTTAATATGTGATAATAATGGATGGTGGTAGAATAGAAATATATTATTTCATGGTTCATCTAATATCTAATTTTTTAGGAATATTGGATAATATTATGATATTATTCCTGAAAAAATTGGATTCTTTTATGGGCCTTCAAATCTTTCCCACAAATGAAATATCAACATGGGATTCATGGATCTCCTTCAAGTCATAATAATTTTATAAGTACATAGTTGAATGAAATTAGACACCTAATTTTATCTTTCTATGGTTAAAATTTTAACTTCATTTTACAGGAATTGTAGGCTCCACTTTTATTTGATGGGATAAGGCACATTATGCTTGGTCCGGAAAGTTCATTGTTCATTTCAAAAAAAATCTCCATAGTCACTTAGGGTTAATCCATAAAAAAAAAATATTTTACAATGTTCAATATTATAGTAAAATATATGATTCAAATAAATAATATAATTAATTCGACAAGGAGATTATTCATTGGTCCTCAATTGACACGTTTAACCTGAATTGCACAATTATGTTAAATGACATTCAATTTTTGAAATGCACAAAAATTGGTATTTATTAAAATTGGAACACATATGTATTAAAATATAAAAATTTTATATTACTTTGAAAATAATTAGTACATAAAAATGTTTAAAGAATAAAATTAATACGAAAAGCAAGATTGTTGATAATATTCATGTTGGAGACTTGATTTTTCGATGGAAAAAATGTAGGAATTGAAGGTGTTAGACCAAAATATTTTGACCAAAGGTTTAAGATAGTGAGATAAGTATATTTGGATAGTAAAATTAATTATTTTTAATGACCAGTTTGAATGTTATGATCAAATTGTAAGTGTGGAGGCGGTATCCTTTTATATGTGAATGAAAGTGAACTTTTGTACATACCCATTACATTTCAATGATGCAGTGATACTATTCTTTGGTGAATGTTACCTAAAGTGGAAAAATAGAGGTATTAGTAATTATTAATGCCTATTATAGTCACATAAACTATATTTTGAGTAATATTTTATTGATGTTTTTCTTTTATTAATACTTTATATAATTTACCGACATTAACTTTTACTATGCTAACTAGTTTTTAACTATGTAATTTTGTTTTTTAATAAAATAACAACGTAAAACCTCTTATCAAATTTGTGTTTTTAGAATCTAATTTTAGTGTAAATTTAATATTATATAATCTCTAAAAAATTAAATATTATTTTCTAAAAGAAATTGATGAATTGAAAAATTATCTTTAAAGAAAAATGTGTTTTTCATATTTAAGGTATCAAAATTTCATTCAGTATATATTATCAATCAAATTAATGTTAAAAAATTTATATAAATCATAAAAAATAAAATAAATTCATTATTTATAAATTAAACTTATTTAATAAAGAAATACTTATAAAATAAATGATCCACCTTTACCCATGTAATTAACATTAATCCATGAAATCACATATATTTATAATGTAAAAAAATTGGCGTTATTAAATAATAACAATTTTTTTATTTGAAATGTAAGGTACATTTTATAAAATTAAATTTCTATGTGTAGAAATTTTTTTTTTTTGATTTCACAAGAAGAGTGTAAAAACCTGTTTTCCGGAAAAGTTTATTTTAAAAATAAATTATATTTAAGGATATAATTTAAATAATTTTAATTTTATTTAAATTAAAATAGGAATTGTTATATAAATAAGTGCTATGTAATAAAAAAATACCCAAAACCAAATTACAATGATTGATAATTTAACTATTGAAATAGAAAAAAAACATTCTAATTAAAACATTACAAAATTTTCTAAAGTTTAATCAATGGTTTTTAAAAAATATAATATTGTAATTATAAGATATTCATTTTAATTTGAAAGATAAATAATTTATAAAAAAAATTTATGAATCATTTAATTTATTCATGTTCTATTATAACAACCTAAAAGGGATTTTTTATTGAAAACATTTTATTTCTCAACTATTTAACCAAAAATTATTTAACCCATAAAAATCCCAAAATCTCATCAGAATATAATATTAAAATCCAAATAAAAAATTATATTAATTTTATATAATTAATATTAAAAAATTTATATATTAATTTTTTTGGATAAAATCTAGAAATATAATATGAAACTAAATTTATTTTGAAAACAGATTTTCATATATTATATTTTTTTTATTATTTTATATCATTTACCAACTAAATATTTATAAGAGGTTTTTAATATCAAACATAATTTACCATAACAGTAAACATCATGAAATATAAATGCATATCTCATAAGAAATAAATATGTCGAAGAAAATTCTATACAATAATCTAACTCATTAGTCATTTCAGGTAAAAATTGTAATTTCATTCATATTAAAAGATTATTTATATAATTTATATAAACATTTAATAATTTACTTAAAATTATGAATTCACTATATATCAACTGTTATGTTTTAACTAGTGTACATAAATATATTGTGGTCTATTTATGATTTTTTTTATAGAGAAATCTATTAAACCTATTACCTTTTATAAATGTAATCATATATTAAAATATTGGAATTTTATCGTATAACATATATATATATATAAATCCACTTATAAATTCACAACATGAAAATATACACTAAAATCCTTAATCTCTTGAGATTACCCCAGCTTATGGTGATTGTATATATTCCTCAATTTTCAACCCAACTATATCTTTCTAATAGAATATATTTGATGCATAAAGATATTTCACTTAGATCATTGATTGATTCATGTATTTTTTTCATTTAAATATAATTTTTGAGTGTATTTAGTTATCATGATGTTACATAGTACATGTATATCTATTATTAGTAAGATTCTTAATTTGGAGATAATAATAGGAAAAGAGATCAATAATAATGTAATGTATTTTGACCTTTGTATTCTATTTAATTTGAGGCAACTTTAGTAATAATCTAAAATATTGGAGTCTCTGTTTATATTATTAATATATTATAAAAATTCCGTCTCTAGAGTCCAGGAGTGCATCAATTTAAATTTATACTTAATCAACACCATATTGAATCATGACCCACAAAATAGATTTAAATTCCATTATAGGTAGGAGATACTCATCCATAGAATATATAATATTTTTTATAGTTAGGGAATCATTTAATATATTTTAATATCCCTCTAATGTTATATTATATGTGTTGAGGACTCTTAGATGTAATCTTACATAAATATATTATTCATATCCCAAATACTGTTATTTTAATTCCGCCTCTACATAAGGGGATTTATGTTAACATATTTTACCTTATAGGTTAGAAAAATTTTCCACTAATTCATCGTTGGGGAAATGTTTCTTGAATATTTTATTTTTGTCACAATTTCTATAGATCTTATTAATATAACATTTAGTTCTGAAAGAAATTAATAAAGATTTTTTTTATTTTTAACACTGATTTCTAAACAATACTGACCTAAGAGACATTAAAATCATATATTCAGTGTTATTTTTTAAAAAAACAACATCGAATTTTCACGTAAAATAAAATTTTACTGATGTTTCAATGTTTTTATTACATAAAAAATGATATTTAATGTCACTTTAATAAAATTTGATGTCATTTTTTTCTAAACTAAAACCATGGGATTACATTTTAAAGATGTTTTTTACCAAAAAAACATTGAATTTGTTTTTTTATAAAATATCAATTTTAATTTTTTAATTTTTATAATAAACGATGTCAAATGTAACCTTCTATGTCAGTTTTTGACAAAAAATGTAATTCGAATGATTCTTATTTAATTTATACATTATTTTTTAAAAAAATTAATTTTTAAAGATGGATATTTTAAACGAACACATAATATTGAACTTAAAACTAAAAATATAAAACCCTCTAAAAATATAAAATGATAAAAAGTGAAGAAAAGATAAAACCTATAATAAAATTTAATACACTAACATCATGAAGAAATCCAATATCAAATTGAAAGTGAAATAAATGATACATCTAAAACACTGTAAAAACCAATTTAATATACAACATTAATGTATAAAAAGATTATTTAAACAATATTATCAATTTTCTTAAAATAGATTCCTCATAATATAAAATAATCATACTTATCAATTATTTATTCCAAAAAACATCAATGGTAGGTAATGTATCTATTTATATAAAACTCAAAAAA
The DNA here is from genome assembly GCA_963277665.1 of Viscum album. Lineage (NCBI taxonomy): Eukaryota > Viridiplantae > Streptophyta > Magnoliopsida > Santalales > Viscaceae > Viscum > Viscum album. The sequence continues at coordinate 35,783 of CAUJRU010000449.1, read as the reverse complement.
CTGAAAATCTATAACAGAAATGAATGTTTTAGGATCAATAACAAAAAATTTAGATATAAAACATAAATAGAATGTCACATTTTTTGTTAAATGAAAAAAAATTCATGTATATTAAAATAAAATAATAAGTATGATATATTTTTTAAAAAATATGGAATCAAAATAATTTATTTGTTAAAAATGACTCCACATTACTTTCATGGTTTTTCATAATGCTTCGTAATTATTTAGTCATTTTGTTTCTTTTTAGTGCCCATAACCCAGAAATCCCTAAGATGGTGCATGGTATAATTACATTAAAATAATATACAAGTTATCACTTCCCTAAATGACTAATGTGTTTTGTAGTCTTGGTATTCTAGATACATAATCGAGTCTTAAAGTAAATTTTAATACAAAAATACAACATAATTTTTATTTTATTTTACAAGAAAAACATTATTCCTTCTAGATTATCCTTAAATGTTAGTTAATTTAAACTTCATGGAATCCCATGGTATGGGGAAAAAATAAGTCGGAGCTCAAATGCTCAGTAAGGGATAAGTACTATAGAAGAAATCATGAAACAATAACTATAATTAATATTTAATGGTAAATAAATGAACTCACGTTCCTTTTAAATATCATTAATGTTTGAATACATTAAGATTAATCACTATGGGAAGGTAAATAAATGATCACATATTTCATTAAAATCAATATGATGAGAACTAAATGCATTAATAGATTATAACATGGTGAAAATATCATGGATAATAATAAATAAATTATGAATGAAGGAAATTATTAATTAATAGAAATCATCTTTACCCGATACATGTTACCTTTTCCATCAAGATCTATCTTTAATATAGTTTGAAACATGTGAGGAATAGCCCGCCTGATTTTATCATCATATTATAAAATACACTACTGTTAAGATCTATGCTTCATATAGTTTAAAATATGTGGTTATAAATGTGAATGGTTAATTTCAAACTGATTTTATCTCCTGAGAATAATGACGAATTGTGATGTTTAATTTAAAATATCCCCAATATATTTCCAACATGTTCAAATAAATCCTCATATATCTAATTTTCTTTCTAACATATAAAAAATTTGAGTTATCAAATATTTGTATTAATTAAAGCATATTGATCTATCATTATTTCCTTAATTTATCAATAAATATCCAAGTAAATACCAGATGTAAATATTTTATATGATTTTGGAAATAAATGAATTTAAGATAAATAATATTTTATAATTAGGAGAAATATAATCTCTATATAAAAGGGAATAATTCAAGGTAATGTTAGTGAAAAAATAAATCAATGAACTGAATGACAATACATTCCTTGGTCAAAGTGAGAATAAACTATCTTGAGTAAGATTAAAGATATTATAAATACTATACATACCCATTGGGGTATGAATAATGGATATTTTTTATTTATGTATATAAAAAAAATTTAAACCCATTCTTGTGGATACTATCGTTTTTATTTTGAAAAAAAATTTTGAAATCCTTTTCCCTGAAAATAAACTTTGAACTATATTTTTAGAAAAAATTATTAATATACATTGATTTGAAAATAAAATTTGAAACATATAAAATGATATTCCAGACATTTGTGTTTTAATGATGGTTGGGAGTTCAGTTCATCCTGAACATTTTAAAATAGTGTTTTCTAAATTTTTTCAGTAATATACAACAATTTAATGCTTTAATATAAAAAGAAGATTTATATTGAATCATTTTTAACTTGTTAAATTTTGTGAAAATTTATTTCATAAGTCATTTTAAAAATGGTTAAAACAATTAATTTTTTTTAGAAAACATGTGTTTGGAAGAAAACATATTTACTAATAAAATATAAATACATTTTGATTTTATAGAAAACATTTTCTAAAATATTTTATGTTCTAAATAGTGAATAATGGAACTATTACATGAAATATTTCATTAATATCAATATTAAGAACAAAATTTGGGGTTTTATAAATAAATATTGAAGAAACTTAACTCAACTCATATTCAAGAATAAACAATCTTCCTTATATGTGATTGTGAAATAAACACTTAAAATGATAAAAAATTGAAATGTGAATTCATAAATGAATCTATTATGTGTATAATCTATAAATAAATTTAAATTCAATTTAAAAAAATAATATAATCAAAATTAATTACACACATAATCTTATTATGACATAATCGGCGATGTTTAAGATTAATCGAAATAGTGTAATTTGAGTTAAGAAATCACTTACCATAATCTTAATTTTGGAGGAACACTATTTAACATTACATAAAGTTGTTTTAAAAAATTAATTACCTTAAAACATGTCCATATTAAAATTTATAATAACATATATGATTATTTCATAAAATCTTATCACCATTTAATTAACAATCTCTCATTATTTTTAATGTTTCTAGGGTTAATTTCCATGTATTTTGTGTATATGTTGACTATTTTATTTATTTGTTCCTCTTATTTTGATCATGAATTTAACATCTCAATAATGTAAAAAATTGTGTAAATGTAATATTTATTCAATGAATATGTATTTAGATATATCTATTATATTTATTTCTATTGAACAAAATAAACCATTCATAGAGATGGTAAGTCGTACATTCTCATGAACATTGTTTGCATTATCCTATTATATTGAAATTAAAAAAAGGTAATATATATATATATTATCATTAGAGTTTAATTTTTATTTTTTATACATAATTTTTTATTAATCACATCCTTAATACATTCCATTTAAATGATTAATGAATCAAATTGTATCCCAATGCGGTTTTCCACTATTCACATGAGCGATGTGATCAAATTTCTAAAAAATGGAAAGAATGAATTCATGTCGTATATAATAAATAAGGTATTATAACTGAATCATATATGTCACGACCCGTCCTCGGGGCCCGTGCCGTGACTACCCCAAGCCCGCCTTCCATAGGCCAGGGGCTGGCGACTAGCACCAAGGCATAAATTCCCGGTAAACAGGGAAGGCATTGCCTTTATAAGTAACAACCACCACAGAGTCAGCAAGCGGAAAGTAACTATAGAGTGCAGAAAAGTAAAGGGGGCCGGAAATACAAGCCCAACTGTAAAGTACAACTGAAAAGTAAAGTACAGCAACTGAAGAAAAGACGGCGGCCTCGTGTCGTCCACTGGCAATCCCACCTGAAGGGTGGGTACAGATAGCCTCCAGGCTCCTCGGGTCCCACGTCCGCTCCGAGCACGTCCCGCCCAGTGGTCCACCTCCAGGTACCATCCTGCTCCACGCCCCAACCGCGATCAGCGCTGTCCGTCGTCTGCATCCAACACAACAAGGTGCGGGCATAGCCCGTGCAGGGGTGAGTATAAGCTACTCAGTAAGGACCCCGAGACCCCCGAAGGTCTCCCGAAATCCACAAAGGATATAGCACAAAAGAAAGATGCAATCACGAAGTAACATCTGACTCGACTTAGGTATCTGCCCATACATATACCTAAGTCCCCAATTCTAGCTTTGCTCACGAGCTCAAGAACAACTCAATCCACAAAGGAAAGCAAGACTCAAATCCACAAGGAGAGTAAACAGTAAATCCACAAAGGATAGTTCAACACAATCCACAAAGGGGAGTAACATAAGATTCAGCTCAACCAGGTATACTTTTTCAGATGACGTCAAAGATGATCACTGATCCATCTAAGTCGTCGGACCCATGAAGGATCGATAGGTACTAACCCCCGCAAAGACCCACGTAGGATCGGGCTCACACAGAACCTGTAGGAAGTGGCTCACACAGAACCGGTAGTAAGGACCCACATAGGATCGGGCTCACACAGAACCTGTAGCACTGATCCACGTAGGATCGCTGAGTGCAGTAGTCGACACAGTCCACTGAGGATCTCTGCACAGTCGTCGCCGCAGTCCACGGAGGATCTCTGCTCTGCCTTCGTCGCAGTCCACGGAGGATCTCTGCTCTGCCGTCGTCGCAGTCCACGGAGGATCTCTCCTCTGCCGTCGTCGCAGTCCACGGAGGATCTCTGCTCTGTCGTCGAAGTCACAGCCAGCGCTAGGGTTCCCGCACATAGCGAGCTCGTTTAGGAGGGTCCGCTCCACGAGCCGAGAGGCTGATACATCAACTGACACGTAGTCCGAAGTTGATGTATCCAAAAGTTCCGTATCGACAACAGGATCTCAACGCAACAGACGGCGCGTCAATCGGACGCCCGGTCTGAGAGTTATTGGCATTTTCGTCCCAGGGGCCCGGTTGGTTTTTAGGGCAAAACCAACCCGACTGTACTCCGCCTGTATCCGATCCTCGGGCGGAGTATGCCAAAAGTTCCGTCTCACTTAGAGGAAACTACCACAGCTGACGGTACGTCGATCGGACGTCCGTAACTCAAGTTATGAGCGTTTCCGCTCCGAGGGCCCGGTTGGTTTCGTGTACGAACCAACCCGGCCGAACCCAAATCTTCCGAAACCTTGAGTGTAAAATACCGAAACGACCGTCTCGATCCAAGGATCGCGTAGCCGCTGACGGTTTGTCAATCGGAGGTCCCAGGCCCAAGATATGGGCAAAAGAACGAAGAGGGCCCGAAACGGGGGTTCTGGGCCCGGGGCGACCCGGTCCGAACCCCCCCTTGGGTCGGCCGAACCGGGTCGGCCTGAACCCGGTCGACCCGACCCGGCTGGGCCGGGTCCGGTCCGGCCTGGGCGCGGCCCGGCCAACCGGACCGGCCGGCTCGCCTTCGGCCGAGCGGCCGAATGAGCCGCTGCCGCGGGTTTGACCCGCGGCTTGAAGGAAACGCGGCCCCGCGGGGGGCCGCCTGTCACGCGGACGCGGCCGGCCCGCCGCGGAACCGGCCGCCGCCGCCGCCTTCCGCGGGCCGCCGGAGTTGCTCCGGTGGCCCGTTTTGCCTCCCGTCTGTGCCGTTACTCCTCCCGGGGGCCGACCTTCACTGCGGGATCAACAGATCGCCCCTGCCGTGCGGTTCGTCGTCGACCGCCATATCCGCACAACAAAAGAGATCGGCGGAGGGTTGCCGGGTCTTGTTCGTTAGACCCGCACCCTCCGCGTTAGTAATAAACAACGGGAGGAATAAAAACAACCAATCAACAATTTTAAATAAATTTAAAATTGTTCCATGATCGGGTTCTTTATTTCAAAGAATAAACACGGAAAAGAATCATTAAGAAAATAAACCCCTACCTCGCAGCTGTCGTTGCCGAACGGGGGATCGTCGCGGGATTGCTCGTCGCGGAAGAAGGAGATCGTCGCGTCATCGCGGTATCCGGCGTCGCGTCGCCAATCTCCGGATCAAGAACAAACGGATTTAATTAATTAAATGCGTTGTCATGAAATTTAAAAAGGGAGAATTTAAACGATCTGATTCTCACCTTAGTTGCCGAACGGGGATCGGCCGCGGAAGAAGAGGCGTCGCTGAAAAACGTCGCGGGTAGAGCTCGTCGACGTCGCAGATCTCGGTGTGCGTCGTCGAATTCCGGTCGCCGGCGTTCTTCGCGTTCTTCGCGTTCTTCGCGTTCTTCGCGTTCTTCGCGAGGAGATGAAGAAACAAAGATCCTCTCAAATCCTTTCAAAGGATTTTTAGGTTGGTCTTATTTTATAAACATGCCAACAAACGCAAAAGCGTAAGTAACGACCCATCAGTTCGTTGAATTAATTCAACGAGCGAAATAGCCCATTTAATTCACGAAAGAAACAGCCCATTTAATTCACGAAATAAACCGCCCAATTAAATGGTCTGTTAAGAATTAAAGAAAACGCGTCGGTTGACTTTTCAGTTACTTTGACGGGTTTTTGCGGGTGCGTTACTTAGCGAAAGAAACGGCGGGGCTCGTGCGGGCCCCACCGCACAAATATCCTACCAAGGGGTAGGATATTTCTGGATAGCATCCTATCCAGTTCAACTCAGCTCAAGCCGCCTTTAAGTGACTTCAAGTGGCTTCCAAGCAGCTTAAGTGAAATAAAATAAAGTTGTCGCACAAACTTTATTTTATTTCTGACTTAAAGCCGCAAATTTTAAAAACCACGTCTAAGCAAACGCAACTCCGGAAGAGGCATTTCTAAGAAAATACCGGCACTGTGATTTCATCGGTGCCCTCAGAATTCGATTCCGGGCATCGGTTCAAAAGATAGAAAAACCCGCTCGTCCGTTCACTGAACGTACCTGAGCCAAACTTCGGAAATTGATTCCGGGCACACCGGGCCTCGGAATCAGGTGCCGTCTGAAGCTGCGCTCTTGTAAAATTCCAAATAAAATTAAGAAAAAAAAAATTTCCTTGAAATTTGCGGGTCTTTACATTACTCCCACCTCAGGGCTTTACGTCCCCGTAAAGATACATCAAAAACTAGGGGAACAAATGGGGGTACTGAGCACGCATTTGAGCCTCTCTCTCCCAAGTGCTCTCCTGGAGGTTCCCGTGCTGCCATCTGACGCGCACAAGAGGAATCGACCACCCACGTAGGACCCGCTCCTGTCGATCCTCGATCTCCACTGGGACCTCCGCAAAAGTCGCCCCATCGTCCACGTCCAGCTCCCCAAATTCGATGATGTGCGTCGGGTCGTGCACGTATCTCCTCAGCTGAGACACGTGGAAGACGTCGTGCACCCGGTGCAACTGAGGTGGTAGAGCCAGGCGATAAGCCACCTCTCCTATCCTGCTGAGGACCTGGAAAGGCCCGATGAAGCGTGGAGACAACTTGCCGCCTCGGCCAAATCTCCGTAAACCACGTCGAGGTGAGACACGCAAAAAGACGTGGTCACCATCCTCGAACTTCAGTGGCCTCCGCCTCCTGTCAGCATATGAATTTTGCCGGCTCTGAGCTGTCCTCATCCTCTCCTGGATGATCTGGACCTTCTCTGTCGTGGCTCGGACCATCTCTGGTCCCACGAGTGCTGACTCCCCAGGGTCTGTCCAGCACAACGGTGATCTGCAGGGTCTGCCGTACAACGCCTCGTATGGTGCCATCCCGATGGTGGAGTGGTAGCTGTTGTTGTACGCGAACTCCACCAAGGGTAGGTGGTCCTCCCAGCTGTGACCAAAGTCGAGAACACATGCACGGAGCATGTCCTCGAGTGTCTGTATGGTCCTCTCCGTCTGACCATCCGTTTGAGGGTGGAAGGCTGTGCTCAGATGGAGCCGCGTCCCGAACGCCTCCTGCAACCCCTTCCAAAGCCGGGAAGTGAAACGAGCATCTCGATCGGAGACGATAGACGATGGCACACCGTGAAGTCGTACGATCTCCTGGACGTAAAGACGTCCCAAGCTCTCCACTGAGCCCTGCTCTCTGATGGGTAAGAAGTGTGCCGACTTGGTGAGTCGGTCGACAATCACCCAAATGGAGTCGTGACCTCTGGAAGTGCGTGGAAGTCCAGTCACGAAGTCCATAGATATGCCATCCCACTTCCACTCCGGGACCTCCAAGGGCTGTACCAAGCCTGCTGGTACCTGATGCTCTACCTTCACCTGCTGGCAGGTGAGGCATCGTGAAACGAACTCTGCCACAGCTTTCTTCATGCCCGGCCACCAGTGTTGTCGCCTGAGATCCTGGTACATCTTCGCCACTCCGGGATGCACCGCCAAGGGAGAAGTGTGAAACTCTCTCAACACCTCCTCTCGTAAAGCGACTGGTACGAAGGCACGTCCTCTGAAAAGGATGTCGTGCTCTGCTCCAAGGGAGAAACCATCAGGTGCCTGACCTGAGGATATCAGTGCACGCCGGGTATCACAGTCAGTGTCCCCACGCTGAGCCTCTCTGACCCGCTGTAGAAGTGGAGGAGAGACTGTGAGAGACTGAAGAAAGGCTGCTCCGTCTCTATCCACGAAGGATATCCGTAAGGAGGCTAGCTGCTCCGTCGCCTCCTCAAGTAGCTGAATGCCCGTCCTCCTGCTGAGGGCATCGGCTACCACGTTCCCCTTCCCAGGAGTATAGACTATCTCAAATTCATAGTCCTGGAGGAACTCAAGCCATCTCCGATGTCTCAGGTTCAGGTCCTTCTGAGAGAAGATATACCTGAGACTCTGGTGGTCAGAAAAGACTGTGAAGCGCTCGCCCATCAGGTAGTGCCGCCAAGTCTTCAGAGCGAAGACCACTGCTGCCAACTCCAGGTCATGAGTGGTGTAGTTCTGCTCATGCGGCCTCAACTGACGTGACCTGTAGGCGATCACGGCCCACTCCTGCATCAGGACGCACCCGAGTCCAGTCCCTGATGCATCGCAGTAAACTACGTATCCAACTCCCTCCTCATGCAATTTCAAGATAGGTGCGCTAGTCAATCTCTGTCTCAACTCTTGGAAGCTCTGCTGACATCTGTCTGACCACACGAAGGGTTTCCCCTTCTTCGTCAACGCTGAGAGTGGTGCCGCAACTCTGGAGAATTATGGCACGAATCTCCGATAGTATCCGGCTAGGCCCAATAAGCTCCGCACCTCTGTCACGCTCTTGGGTGGCTCCCAAGCTAGCACTGCCTCGATCTTCACGGGATCCACTGCATCTCCCGCCTCAGAGATGACGTGCCCCAAGAAATGGACCTCACGTAACCAGAACTGGCACTTTGAGAGCTTTCCATAAAGCTGGTGCTCTCGGAGCGTGTCTAGCACAACTCACAGGTGGTAGGCATGCTCCTCCTCAGTCGTCGAGTATACCAAAATGTCGTCAATGAAGACCACGACAAATCGGTCGAGGTATGGCTGGAAGATCCTGTTCATGAGGCTCATGAACACTGCTGGAGCATTGGTTACGCCGAACGGCATAACCAAGAACTCATAATGGCCATACCGACACCTGAAGGCCGTCTTCTGCACGTCCTCGTCTCGAACTCTGAGCTGATGATAGCCTGACAGGAGGTCTATCTTCGAGAACCACCGCGCTCCCTTGATCTGATCGAAGAGGTCATCAATTCGTGGCAGCGGATACTTGTTCCTCACTGTCACCTGGTTCAGGCGACGATAGTCGACACACAGTCGCAAGCTCCCGTCCGCCTTCTTGGCGAACAAAATCGGGGAAGCCCAGGGTGAAACACTGGGTCGGATAAACCCCTTGCTCTGCAAGTCCTCCAACTGTACCCGCAGCTCCCGAAGCTCGGCGGGGGCCATCCGATATGCTGGAGTAGATATCTGGGCTATCCCGGGGTACAAGTCGATGTAAAAGTCTACCTCTCTACGAGGAGGTAGCCCTGGAACGTCGTCGGGAAAGACGTCCACGTACTGGTCCACCACTACAGGAAAAACTGGACTCCGCACGTCCACTGCTTCTAGGATGAGGCTAGCCAACTGATGAGAGATGGGCTGCACTCTCCTCCGCGGAAGTCCATCCTGTGCCGCAAAGGTTCCCTTCTCGCCGGTGAAGGTAAACCTGCTCCCGTCGGTGCGAACACATCGCACCTTGCGCCTAAAACAGTCGATCTGGGCATGAACCGTGGATAGCCAATCCATGCCCAAGATGACGTCGTAAGGCCTCGACGCCGCTACAAGGAGATCCCAGCCGAAGCTCTCGCCTCCTAGAGTAAGCTCACACTGCCGGCACCAGTGCGTAATCGTCGAGTCTGCTCCCGTAGGAGTCTCTAGCCGTAAGGATCGAGCCAACGGCTCAGTCGGAATCTCCGAGCTCCGAACAAGGGCAGAGGCTATGAAAGAGTGACTCGCTCCTGTGTCTATAAGTACTGCAGCAAGGGTGGAATAGACACAGATCGTACCTTGAATCATCTCTGGCATGTCGGGGTCGTAGGCCTCCACTGCCTGGAGCTGGGCCTGTCCCTGCCCGCCAGCTCCCTGTGGTCGAGGTGGCCCTCCTGGTGGTGGTGGGGGTAGAGCCTGGAAGCGTCGCCCACCACCCGCTGCTCGGCCAGCTCCTCTGCCTCGTCCGCCTCCTCCCTGCGGACCGCCACGGTCGACCCTCTGCCTCTGCCTGGGTGGCCCCTCCACCGTCTGCTTCTCCTCTGATCGGCGAGTCGGGCAGTCACGAGCCATGTGACCCTGCCCGCCGCAGGAGTAGCACAGCCTGCCTCTCGGAAGGCTGGCACTCCGCTGTGTGCCTCGCACTGCTGAGCCGGTGTCCTGAGACCGTCTGCGTGGGGGTCTGGTCTTCCTGGACCCGAGAGTCATCCGTCGGCTACCTGCTGCCGAAGACTCAGCTACCTGCCGCCCTGCGCTAGGTCTCGCCGCTGAAGAAGGCTCTTCCAGGAAGCTCTCGATCAGGAGGGCTCGCTCCAGCACTCCCGCCTGGGTCGGAATGCTGAGGGAGATCAGCGACGCCCGAATCTCCTGTCGCAAGCCCTGCTCGAAGGTCCGGGCCCGGAAGAAGGGGTCCCGTACCATGTCGGTCGAGTAGCGAGATAGGTCAGTGAACCTCGCCACGTACTGAGCGACCGTCATGCTGCCCTGGCGCAGCTGGAGAAGCTCCTGGATGCGCACCGCTCGGAGGGTGGCCGGGACGAACTCAGAGCGGAAGAGGCTCTCGAAGTCCGCCCAGAGCAAGGATGCCTCATCGTGAACCTGGAGCATCAATCTCCACCATCGTCCTGCTGCCGCCTGCAGGAGGCTCTCCGCGAGAATCACCATGAGATCCGATGGTGTCCTCACTAGCCTAAAGATCCATACCACCGCCTCTAGCCAGTCCTCGGCGGCCTGGGGGTCCGCCTCACCGCGAAACCTGGGCGGTCGCTGGCTCTGAAACTCATGCAGTGCCCTGAGGCGACGTGCATCGTCAGCGTCTGGTACTGGAAGCATCGGTGGCTCGGCGGGTAAGGCTACCGCTGGTGCCACTGCTGGCAAAGGGCCCTGCACCGAGGCCTCGTCGCTCGGTGGGCTGCCATCGCGCCCTACACTCAGAACCCTAGCTGGCTGTCGTCGCGGGGCCATCCTGAAAAGGAGAACAAGAGCACCACAGTCAGAACAGTATACCTGGTGAGCTGGCACAAGTAATCACAAGGAAAACTTGAGACTTTCATAAAGCAGATCAGTATACCCGGTGAGCTGACACAAGTAATCACAAAGAAACTTGAAACACACACGCAATCAATGTTTTCATGCATTAAGTAGGAAATCAGGAGTCAGGGTCCTGGTGTACGGATACGTCGGCCGCCGCACCAACACTGGGCTCCCTGAACTGATAACCACACTCAATACACTAAACACTATTGCTTCATATGGAAAGAAAAGACGATCAGAGTCTGCGGTAGAACCGACCACCTCTGATACCAATTTGTCACGACCCGTCCTCGGGGCCCGTGCCGTGACTACCCCAAGCCCGCCTTCCATAGGCCAGGGGCTGGCAACTAGCACCAAGGCATAAATTCCCGGTAAACAGGGAAGGCATTGCCTTTATAATTAACAACCACCACAGAGTCAGCAAGCGGAAAGTAACTACAGAGTGCAGAAAAGTAAAGGGGGCCGGAAATACAAGCCCAACTGTAAAGTACAACTGAAAAGTAAAGTACAGCAACTGAAGAAAAGACGGCGGCCTCGTGTCGTCCACTGGCAATCCCACCTGAAGGGTGGGTACAGATAGCCTCCAGGCTCCTTGGGTCCCACGTCCGCTCCGAGCACGTCCCGCCCAGTGGTCCACCTCCAGGTACCATCCTGCTCCACGCCCCAACCGCGATCAGCGCTGTCCGTCGTCTGCATCCAACACAACAAGGTGCGGGCATAGCCCGTGCAAAGGTGAGTATAAGCTACTCAGTAAGGACCCCGAGACCCCCGAAGGTCTCCCGAAATCCACAAAGGATATAGCACAAAAGAAAGATGCAATCACGAAGTAACATCTGACTCGACTTAGGTATCTACCCATACATATACCTAAGTCCCCAATTCTAGCTATGCTCACGAGCTCAAGAACAACTCAATCCACAAAGGAAAGCAAGACACAAATCCATAAGGAGAGTAAACAGTAAATCCACAAAGGATAGTTCAACACAATCCACAAAGGGGAGTAACATAAGATTCAGCTCAACCAGGTATACTTTTTCAGATGACGTCAAAGATGATCACTGATCCATCTAAGTCGTCGGACCCACGAAGGATCGATAGGTACTAACCCCCGCAAAGACCCACGTAGGATCGGGCTCACACAGAACCTGTAGGCAGTGGCTCACACAGAACCGGTAGTAAGGACCCACATAGGATCGGGCTCACACAGAACCTGTAGCACTGATCCACGTAGGATCGCTGAGTGCAGTAGTCGACACAGTCCACTGAGGATCTCTGCACAGTCGTCGCCGCAGTCCACGGAGGATCTCTGCTCTGCCGTCGTCGCAGTCCACGGAGGATCTCTGCTCTGCCGTCGTCGCAGTCCACGGAGGATCTCTGCTCTGCCGTCATTGCAGTCCACGGAGGATCTCTGCTCTGTCGTCGAAGTCACAGCCAGAGCTAGGGTTCCCGCACATAGCGAGCTCGTTTAGGAGGGTCCGCTCCACGAGCCGAGAGGCTGATACATCAACTGACACGTAGTCCGAAGTTGATGTATCCAAAAGTTCCGTATCGACAAAAGGATCTCAACGCAACAGACGGCGCGTCAATCGGACGCCCGGTCTGAGAGTTATTGGCATTTTCGTCCCAGGGGCCCGGTTGGTTTTTAGGGCAAAACCAACCCGACCGTACTCCGCCTGTATTCGATCCTCGGGCGGAGTATGCCAAAAGTTCCGTCTCACTTAGAGGAAACTACCACAGCTGACGGTACGTCGATCGGACGTCCGTAGCTCAAGTTATGAGCGTTTCCGCTCCGAGGGCCCGGTTGGTTTCGTGTACGAACCTACCCGGCCGAACCCAAAGTCTTCCGAAACCTTGAGTGTAATATACCGAAACGACCGCCTCGATCCAAGGATCGCGTAGCCGCTGACGGTTCGTCAATCGGAGGTCCCAGGCCCAAGATATGGGAAAAAGACCGAAGAGGGCCCGAAACGGGGGTTCTGGGCCCGGGGCGACCCGGTCCGAACCCCCCCCCCCCCCCCCCCCCTTGGGTCGGCTGAACCGGGTCGGCCTGAACTGGGTCGACCCGACCCGGCTAGGCCGGGTCCGGTCCGGCCTGGGCGTGGCCCGGCCGACCGGACCGGCCGGCTCGGCTTCGGCCGAGCGGCCGAATGAGCCGCCGCCGCGGGTTTGACCCGCGGCTTGAAGGAAACGCTGCCCCGCGGGGGGCCGCCTGTCACGCGGACGCGGCCGGGCCGCCGCGTCCCTCCCCGGTTCCGCGCGGCTTCAGCCGCGGCGGATCTTCTCCACGGCGGCGCGCCGGGCGCCGCCGCCTTCCGCGGGCTGCCGGAGTTGCTCCGGTGGCCCGTTTTGCCTCCCGTCTGCGCCGTTACTCCTCCCGGGGGCCGACCTTCACTGCGGGATCAACAGATCGCCCCTGCCGCGCAGTTCGTCGTCGACCGCCATATCCGCACAACAAAAGAGATCGGCGGAGGGTTGCCGGGTCTTGTTCGTTAGACCCGCACCCTCCGCGTTAGTCATAAACAACGGGAGGAATAAAAACAACCAATCAAAAATTTTAAATAAATTTAAAATTGTTCCGTGATCAGGTTCTTTATTTCAAAGAATAAACACGGAAAAGAATCATCAAGAAAATAAACCCCTACCTCGCAGCTGTCGTTGCCGAACGGGGGATCGTCGCGGGATTGCTCGTCGCGGAAGAAGGAGATCGTCGCGTCGTCGCGGTATCCGGCGTCGCGTCGCCAATCTCCGGATCAAGAACAAACGGATTTAATTAATTAAATCCGTTTTCATGAAATTTAAAAAGGGGGAATTTAAACGATCCGATTCTCACCTTAGTTGCCGAACGGGGATCGGCCGTGGAAGAAGAGGCGTCGCCGAAGAACGTCGCGGGTAGAGCTCGTCGACGTCGCAGATCTCGGTGTGCGTCGTCGAATTCCGGTCGCCGGCGTTCTTCGCGTTCTTCGCGTTCTTCGCGTTCTTCGCGTTCTTCGCGTTCTTCGCGGGGAGATGAAGAAACAAAGATCCTCTCAAATCCTTTCAAAGGATTTTTAGGTTGGTCTTATTTTATAAACATGCCAACAAACGCAAAAGCGTAAGAAACGACCCATCAGTTCGTTGAATTAATTAAACGAGCGAAACAGCCCATTTAATTCACGAAAGAAACAGCCCATTTAATTCACGAAATAAACCGCCCAATTAAATGGTCTGTTAAGAATTAAAGAAAACGCGTCGGTTGACTTTTCAGTTACTTTGACGGGTTTTTGCGGGTGCGTTACTTAGCGAAAGAAACGGCGGGGCTCGTGCGGGCCCCACCGCACAAATATCCTACCAAGGGGTAGGATATTTCTGGATAGCATCCTATCCAGTTCAACTCAGCTCAAGCCACCTTTAAGTGACTTCAAGTGGCTTCCAAGCAGCTTAAGTGAAATAAAATAAAGTTGTCGCACAAACTTTATTTTATTTCTGACTTAAAGCCGCAAAATTTAAAAACCGCGTCTAAGCAAACGCAACTCCGGAAGAGGCGTTTCTAAGAAAATACCGGCGCTGTGATTTCATCGGTGCCCTCAGAATTCGATTTCGGGCATCGGTTCAAAAGATAGAAAAACCCGCTCGTCCGTTCACTGAACGTACCCGAGCCAAACTTCGGAAATTGATTCCGGGCACACCGGGCCTCAGAATCAGGTGCCGTCTGAAGCTGCGCTCTTGTAAAATTCCAAAGAAAATTAAGACAAAAAAAATTTCCTTGAAATTTGCGGGTCTTTACAATATATATCATTTATAAGAATCATTTCTATCATTATTCTCAACCAAGATATATTGTAAAGAAAAAATGAATGACATTAGTTAGAGAGGTGGTAGTCTACCATACACACGAATGATGATTTTGTAACCCATTTAACGGAAGTGTATATATTTTTGGACCTAATAATATAATAAAAAATATCAGTATATTTTATATTCTTATTTTATTATATAATCATGATATAAAAATAATTTATCGAGGTTGATAGGAAATAAAATAAAAACGCTTTTAGAAAAACATTACCACCTCTTCGGGTATCCCCTATATGATTAAACTCAATTCTTATTAAGATAGATTTAATCCAAATATAATACCACTAGGATTATGGGAAGTAGGTTTGGGAGTAAATGAGGTATGGAATTTCCAAACCAATTGGCTTATAACGTGTGATGATAGGGGGAGTGGTGGTTGCCTTTTACATATTGGGTGAGTAGAATAATTGTATTGTTTTGAATGAGTGAATTAAAACCACATTTATTTTGCATCACGTGGATAAAATAATGAAAACAAATATATAATAGAAGTTATAAAGTTCTAATATGTCTAGAAAATGGGTGTTTTAAAATTTTATATGTCATGTTTTCCCTTATGATTAATTTTTGGTGCCTTGGTAAACTTTTTTCCCCATTATTCTATATCATTAAATTTATCTAATTTCAATAATAACTTGTGTAAAAAATAGTATTCTTACTGATTATTTTTTTAAATTATAATAATTAAAAATTTGTAATCTATTTTTAAAAATTCAATTCACATAATATGAAAGAATTATTTTAAAATTATTGTCATGGAGGGGACAAGAAAGAGAGGTTTTAAAATGGAAATGTTCAATAATTTACTATGATTTTATATCAAAATTAACTATTAAAATGACTGTAATGATCTTATTTGGATAAATATATTTATTATTGATCTAATTTTACTTTATTACCAAATTTAATTGTAATTTATCAAAATAAATTCTGTATATGAAAAATATTTGTTTTCTAACAAATTCAACATTTTTACCATTCATCAAAAATTGGAACTACTCATAAAATTCACAAAATTCTCCCTGATAAAATTTCGACACTGGACAACCAAAATTTAATTATATTTTTTCAAATAAAAATTATAAAAGTTAATTTTTTTAAAACATGTGCACCATTAATAAGCATAAAACAACCTTTTAAAAAAATACACCTTTAATGCATAAAAATTAATTTTTTATCATCTTATACTTGTTTAAAATATTATATGAATGTCATAAACTATTATTTAATATATAATATAAAAAATCATTAAGATCAAGAAATAATATTAATTAATTTAATTTATTATGATAAAACACTTTTAGTGAATAAAAATTGTTCATTACAAAAACCCCTTTATATTCAGTTGGTTTTTTTATTCATTTATAATTAATTGTTAAAAAATTAATTCAATCGTATATTTTCATATGTTAATTAATCCTATTAAATTCCTCTAACTTAATGTCTTAGAGATAATTCTATATTAAAATAATAAATTTAATTGCATTCAGTAAAACATGGTCTCTTATGTAACACAAGCTAAACATCGTCTTCGATATAGAGAAAGCTAATCTTTTTGTCACATTTAATAAAATATAAAATCAGAGTTCCATTTAGATAAATATAAACATTGTGTTTCATGTAATATACACTATTAGAGAGAATGAGTTTATATAAATATATCATAATGTCTCTAGTTATTATATTCCGTTCTACACATGATTTTTTGTGTCATAAACGCTAAAAAAAATGATGTTAATATTTTTAAATTTTTGTTTTTTAGATTATCTACATGATAAAAAAATATTGTCCATGAAATTTAAAAATGATCATGGTATTCATAGTTTTGAAATTTTGAGATACCATTTTTGAAAAAACCACATCCTAAAAAGTGTTAATTAATTATCAACAGGAAGTAAAAAAATACATCTAGAATAATCATATAACCAGGTTTCAAGAAAGGTTATCATATGTGGGAATGAAAAATAAGGGAATGGAAGTAAAAAGTAACAATAAAATATTAAGGGAGAGAAATAGAAAACATGTTCTAGAGAAATTTAATGACTAAAAACCCATAAAACATATGTCTGTAAAAGGTCATTGATATCATCAAAAATGACAGTTAGAGGAGAAATATTTTTTTAAGAATGTTTTTCCCATATTTGAGTAATTATTTTTCTCTCTTAAACTATAATAGATTATAATAATTTGATAAATTTCAATTTCAAAAACACAATCTTATCCTTTGGTTGTTCTTTGAACTATTTCAACATTATCACTTAGATTAATTTGAATCATAATGTGAAGTAATAAATTAATATCTACAACCATTTAAAAAATACTAATAAACAATTTAATAAATATTTAACCTTATATACCATAAAAAATATCATGACCTAATAAATTATAATTAATTGCACAGAAATATCAAATTGAAATTACAATTAACCTATAATAAATATTATTTTTCTCTTAGTTGTCATATACCAAACATGTGAATACCATCATCATGTATTTACTTGAAACATGCTAATAACATTAATTAATATAAGTTCTTACTATTTACATTCATTAATAATTATTTATTAAATGAAAACATGTTATTTGATATATTATTTAAATCCAAATAATTGTCAACACTATCAATGATATTTTACACTACATTGTCAAAAAATCATAAATCAGTTCAAGTTTAATGTATTATCCAACTTACATTGTCCATTTAAATCATTTATAATCCCATTATAATTATCTCTATATGGGGATTATGTTAAGGGATATGTTTCCCTCAATCATCTATTTTCCACAAAGTTAAAATTTTTACAAAATTATTGTTCTTATTCATTTGTACAATTCAATACACTATGTAATATCATTGAAGGAAATGTACTATAGTATAATACTTATATATTCTATAATTCATATACACAAGAAATCATTGAAAAAATACTCAAATAACATAATAACTGAATCCAAAAGAAATAAAATTAGTCATTCATCTTTATTTGTGTTAATATTATAATAGTGATAATGATCCATTTGCTTATTTTACAGTTTCTCTCCTTGACTATTAGTGAATTCATCTTTATAATTCCCCATTCCACTATAGTGGAATAATAATATATTCTATCTTTTTTTCTTTCCCATGAAATCAAAATAATAGTGTCTATTCTCTCAACACTTGTTTCAAACAAAAAAATATTTTTATAAAAGTCCTAGGATATTTATCTCTATAATTAAAAAATGTGGGAATATAATTCTTTATCTTTTTCAAATTATCCATCATTTTCCCTATTATCCTCTTATTCTCATGATTCCCTTAGAATATGTAATAATTATGAATCTCTTTCTATTTCTCATTAACACATGATTATAAGTCCTCATACAAGAAAAATTTTGTGGATAATAGTTTCCTTTGAAATATTGTATTCATCCAATAGAGGACACGATCATTCTTACTCTGGGGATCTCATGCATTGGGGAAGTTCCCATTAATTATTCTAGGAACCATTAATATATTATAAAATACAATATATTAGATCATATTATTATAAAACATAATGTATAATCACAAAATTAATGATATACATAACATATGTTAAAAAATTCAGGTGTATCTAATTTCATAATAAAAAGCAAGGTTTAAGTGGGATGTTATTTTTCACTTATCCTGAAATTCTGTCATAGGTTATTTTCCCTAATCTATGAGTTTTTTAAATATATTATCCAATGTTTCAAATAAAATTCCATTGAAAAAAAATATTGAAACACAACCAATTATTTCTCAAAATCAGTTCCATATATAATTACATTGGCATAAGATACAAGGAATCACATCCCCTATTATTCAAGGGTTTAGTAGTCTGGTTAAACTAGATACTAACATAACTCTTTAATATATTGAAATAAAAAAATTAAAACATATTTTTTTTGGTTTAATTTTTTAATAACTTTATAACGTAAATATTATCCCACAATATCAATTATAATAAACTTCATTAAATCCTAAGGAATAGAAGAAAAAATAATGTTGATCTTAAATGATCAGTAAAGGCTATGTATTGTGGACTCAATCATGAATCAATATTAATAAGAAATATGGGATTATAAAATGTGTAAAATGCATGCCATTAAAATGACTTGTTTTTATGAATTGATAAGGGAGAAATAATATGAAAAGGTAAATAAACGAACAGACATTACATTTATGTCAATAATATGAGAATGAAATTAATCCAAAGATTATAAAATAGAAAAATTATCATGGATAATAATAAATGAATTCTGAATAAATGAAATTACTATTTATCAGACTTCATTTCACATGGGAAAATGAAAACTTTAATATCAAGGGATATCCTCAAAATGGTTTTAAACATGATTGTAAGTACCAAAATTATTTTATTTAAGATTATACCCAAGGCATTACTTTCAACGCCTATCCTCTAGATAGATTAAGCTACTTGGTTACAAATGTGAATGGTTCATTTCCATGTAATTTAATCTCATGAGACTACTGATGCATCAATGAGATTAATTTAAATGCTCTCCAACCTTGTTCATACCTATCAAAAAAATTCCTCTTATTTCGAATAATCTATTTAACTTCTAAAAAAATTCCTGATCGAATTTCCATGTTGAGTAAAGGAAAACAATATAACATTATTTCCTCATTTATTCAATAATAGTCAAATAAAATACCATATTTAATAATAGAATATAGTTTAGGAAATAAATTTATCCATGATAAATAATATTTACATTTAGGGGAACATGAAAGTGAATAATTCCTGGTAAAGTTTATTACCAAAAAAAAAATAAAACATGGAGGTGAATGTCAATAAATTCCTTTGACAAAGTGAGCATAAAAATAAACAAGGAAATTAAGTGTAGTACTAACAAAATATATACCCATTAGGTTAATAATAAAGGGATGTTATAATTTATGAATAGAAATACCATAAAAGATTATTAAAACCATTCTTGATGAAAATATACTTTTCATTTTGAAAATCATCTTGAAAAAAATATTCCTTCAAAAGAAAATTTTAAACTAGACTTTCATAAATAATTTTGAAAATAAATTTAATTAAAAAAAATTAAACCATATAAATCAATATTGAAAAATTTGAGTGGTCATGATAGTTAGATATTTTGTTCATGTCGTACACATTGAAACAAAGTGTTGTTTCACATTATTTGGTAAAATTCAAATAGTTTTTTTTAAATGAAAATAAGATTCATTTAATTTCCTTAAAATGTAAAAATTATTGAAAAATTTACTAATAAATTATTTTTAAAACTTTAAAAAAATTAAATTTTTTATAAAATCATGGCTTTGGAAGGAAAAATATTTTTCAACAAAGGGAGTAATGAACTAATATTTTCATGGAAAACAAATTCAAAAACATTTATATTTTTAAATTGTAGAAAAATTTTATTATTACAAAAAAGGGTTCATTAATAACTGTTGAGGAAAAAATAGATGGGTTTATAAGAATATGGGTAAGTAATTTTCTTCAATTAATATTCAAGAATAAACAATCATGATTAAAATGAGATTATGAAATAAACCCTTAAAATTTTCATAATGATGAAATTAGAAATAACAAATGAATAAATTATGTTTCTAAATTTAATACCTAATAATATTTGGAAATAAAAAATATGATAACAAAAAATCATTATACACATAATTATAGAATATAATATTTAAAAAAATGTTGATGTTAAACACCATGAGTGAAAATTGAGTTGAAAAATCCCCACCATACACTTCTATTTTGATGAAAACTCTTTATCTTATTGTATAATGGTTTTATGAATGTTATTAACTAATTGAAGAACAATTTATATATTTATAATATAATATATGATTATTTTATAACATATTATCTCCTCTTCATTAATATATCTCATTATTTTCATTATTTCTGGAGTTAATTGTCTTGTTTTCTGTGACTGTTCTAAAATGGTATTTTCCCCCTTTAAAATTGATAATCTTTTCATAATATCTAGAATCTAATACATGGTCTAAATATTATATGTATTCAGTATATATCTATTGAGAGAAATCTATAAAATATAGTGACAGGAAATGAAATACACCATTAATGGAGCTGGTTGGCCATACGTAGTCATGAACATTGTTCCCATTTTATTATCACATAGAATGGATTAAAAATAAATAATATATATTTATATATATTTATATTGTACATAGGTATTCATTAATTACCAAAGGGGCTATGCAAAAAATAGATTATAAAAACAAAAATTATATTACATGATTAACCAAAATTAATATTGAAATAGGTTGAGATCGATTGATATAGATTATGAAAGTATGGCGATAAGGTTGTCAAAATAATTAATTTTAATAATTTAGTGAAATTCATGAGAGATGGTTATTTTTATTTGAAGAAAACAAATGAAACAAGGGAAAAATTATAGAGAAAACATTTTGAAAGAACACATGGGTTTTGTAATTTCGGGGATTGGGGCCCATTATATTTTAAAAAATATGTTCATTAATTAATTATTGGTATAATATTTGAGATGGGGATGATCCTATTGTTATTTTAAATCTTCTTTAACTCAAAAATAATTTTTTCCCTTGGTCTAGTAATTTATGTTTTTTGGAATTATGGTTGTCCTGATAACATCATTAAACCTGAAATTCTCTAAACAAGATAATGTTCCAAAACTCCTTTAGGGTTTTAGTTGTGTAATTATAATATTTTTTTTGATTTGATTATATATGTTAATGATAGAATAAAAATAATGGGATTGGAATTTGAACGATAAATTTGACAAACAAAATACGTGAATAATTAAAATAAATCAATAAAACACACCTTCCCCATTCTATTACACTACCATAGAGAATGGTGAGAATACCCCCTAATCATTGTGATTAGATAATAAGAAGGATGGGGAAATGAAAAATAAATCATAATATAATGGGGATGAAATTTGTGAGGGCCATACACACTAAAAATTCTCGCACCATGATTTTGTCTCTGGTGTTTATGGATCTCTTAATAAAATCATGCTAACTCCTTATTTATAGGCTTCATACAAGATTTGGAATTAATGAATTCCAAAATTTAATTGTCCAATATTCGTTTAGGGTTGGTCCCATTTTAGATATTTTTTCAAAAAATTATGATTTTCTTTATCCGAGCATCATAATTCCTTGAAGAAATCTACACCATGTGTAAATAATTACACCATGTGTAGTTTTGAATGATGTGTTTAATTTATTGTTTCCATTTCATTTTTTCTCATACATGATTTCATGCACATCATATAATTTGTACACAATGTATAATGTCATTTTTTCTATAAGCCTAAATTTTCATATTATTATTTTGTTTTGTTCCATATAAGTGCTTTATCATTATTCTCAAAAATATTTTATCACACTACGAGAAATGAAAAGCAGCATGAAGATTTATTTTTCTCATTTTTTAAATATAATTGATATCCTTCTATAAAACACAATTAAAATAAACAGTTCACCATAGGAAAAGAATAATAAATTATGTTTATAAATAAATACATTAAAATACAATAAAATATATTCCTGAAATACTGATATGAAATTACCCCACACTTAAATTCATACTTTTCTTAAATGATTTAATCTCAACATACTACAATGTATGTTCATATTAACGTGATACAAATTCAATTTCAATGATTGAAATTGATCATATGAAATAATAAATGTTTGATCATCACATGTAGAAAATTTATTAACCCCTCATATTTCAAATAATACAAATCAACCATGTAGTTTTTTATTTATTTTTATTTTTATATAGACAAATATTTTAATTCTTTCATTTTAATTTTTCAATTAATTATTAATGTGCATGTTAGGTTCAATTGTCATGTTAATAATTTTTTTTCTCATTATTAGGGTACAACGGAATAGGGAGATGAAAAAACCCCAAGAACAAGTTAATTAATTTACGGTTTCAAGGCATCTAACATCTCCACTACATAATTAAGAAAACATAATTATTCATTAGGTCTTAAACTTTATTGTTAAAATGACTATGTAGCTTAGGGAATGTAGGTAAATGACTTAAATGGTATTATTCTAAAAAATTAGGTTCAACACTGAATTACATTGCATTATAAGGAAAAAGGATCAATGAAAGTCTCATTTTCCATGAGTATCTCAAAGAAGCCTCATAATCTGATGAAAATAAATAAATGATACACCCTCAATTGTTATTATTTTTCTTTTATTTTAATTTTTTTAAAAAAATATCACTATAATACATAGATCCCCCACCTAAACCATAATGATCTCCTCATGACACTATTTCTAATAGTTAAATATGATAATTGGTCATATAAATGGTGAGTTTTTAATTTCCAAAGACACACCACATTTTTTTATATATTTTTTCTTATTTTTTAATGATGGTATGAAATAAAAAAAATGAATGTGTATTCCCAGAAATCCATTAAATTTCCCCCAAAATTATTAATTTTAAAATTATCATTGCTTCCACTAGTTTTCATTTCTCTCACTCTTATGTTTGATAATTATGAAAAATATTTAAATAAATTTATAAATGGTTAATATAAGCTTGTAACATGACAAATCTCATGAAACTGTTTGTTCATGGCTTCTACGGGTATAAAAATGGATTATTGAAAGGTGGGTCTCGGCATAAGGGCAAATAAAAACAATGAGTCAATCATTTTAAAAAATTATTCTATTCAGTCATCAATTAAACAAGATTATAACAAGTTCAAAAAGAAATTATTCTCTAGATTCTAAATAAATATAATATAGAATTAATAGAAAATTTTAGATTAATGTATGTCTCAAGAATGGGATGAATGGTTTGGAAAATAACTTATAATAACAAATATGAAAATTAAATCAATGAATTAATTTATAATAAATTAAAATCATCGATATATAATTGAAAAAATTCATTTATAATGATCAACATTTTCACCTAAATAATGATTTATAAAAGGATAATGCACATGAATATATCTAATAATTCATTTTCCAATTTTTCTCATAAAATGTTTTTTGAAAAAGAAATTTAAATTCATGTCATGATAATTTTCTTTGGTAGTTTAATGTATCATAGTTCTATTGATTGAAGGAAAAATGAATTATGTGGTATGTAATTGGGAGTTAAATACTCTTATTAATTAAATGTAAGAATCATATTTTAAAATTTCACAATTAAAATTATTACTCCCCTTGATATTTTTCATCCAACATTGTTTTCAAGTTCTTACTACTGCATATTCTAGACTAGTAAATTCCCTTCATAACATATAATTTTTTGGCATCTTTATATTTTTATTTATTTTTCATTCAAATGCCTTGTGTATTGATAGTCCTAAAAATTAATAAATAAGTGAAATCACAAGACATTATTATTTTATTTTGAAATATTTGGAGCGATATCTTGAATGCTTACAAAAATTTAAAAGATATAAATAAAAACATAAATCTATTTTTATCTCTTAGGAGAACTTTTGTTTATTATATTTGGCTCAAACATACCTCTATTATCATGGACTCACATAATAGATGATTGCAAATTTTTTGACAGTTCAGTCCATAAATGGTATTAGTTGTGTCTTATCCACATAGGTTGTCCCTTTTCCAACATCTCAAAACAACTTAATTCTTCTATATGGTTGTACATTTTTTATCTCTATTGGAACAACCCAAAATTTGTTACCCGATCATAATTAACTAATTATGTTTTCATGTAATCAACATAAATATTTTCAATTCTTAAATTTAGTAGATTTTGTCACTTTGTTGGTGTCATCGTTGATGGTCTTAAGCTTCACCTTCATCATCTGTTTAGAATCTTCTTGCACAACTATATGTAACTCATGAACCTCTTCAATTTCACTTATATTTTCATCTTTTTATGTTTTTATTATCCAAAATAATTTTCCTCTTGAAAAAGTAGTACTTTATTTCCCATTGGATGTTAATATTAAAATGATAACTACCAACTCTCAGACATGTCTCCCCACTTCGGACATTGATCAGTTCATACCGTATATCTGAAAATGGTTTTCCTAGAATATGTGGATGGATATCTTCTTCTATAACATGAACAAGCAAGTCCTCAAAAAATATATACATATAAAACCTAATTAGGATATCCTCTATGACTATTTTAGGATGATTTTAAATTAATTCTACTAATTGGAGTCAAAACTAATGTAGGATATAATACACTTATTCCCAAATTATTTATCGCATTGTAAAATATGATATTAACACTCTCTCCCAATTCACCCAAGTATTTTCTATATTTGAAAGCCATAATAATGATTAGAATTGAAATTATACTTGGATCAAATTCCTTATCAGGTAGGTCCTTAAATACCATTATCGAACACTACCATATGAGTGGAATAGTTCAAATGTCTACTAACTACTTCATGTTAGTTACTATCAAATTTAATAATTTTTTATATTCTGTAATGTTCTTAAGAGACTCTATAATATATATATCAATATGAAATTTTTATAAAGTTTTCCAAAAACATAAATTTCTACATTTTTTCTTTAATTTTATAATTTATTCTAGAAAAGGATGTCTAGGCTTTTACATAGGTGGTTCTTCTTCTTTATATTTAGCTACCTGTTCGTTGATAATTTTAGATTCCTATTATGTATAATTCAATTGTTTTGTACTGAAAATTTCATAAAATTTTATATTATTTATCCCCACATCTATATTTTATATATTTCAAATACTAATGTCTGTATATTTCAAGGAAAGCTTGAAATGCTTCTATTGGATTCTCTCTGAGATAATCATCATTTTGGCTAACTTAATTCTTTAGAATCATAGACATGTAATTTTTGTTCAACGCTTATTTTTTTCATTTAGTACAGACCCAAAAGTGGTCTATAATGTTTCTAATGCCTCTATTAATGTATGGACCAGTCTTGTTTGTGTGGGACCCTAGAATACATATTCTTGTTAAACTTGTGGTTTTTTTTGAATTCATTTTCTTTATTGTTTTTGTGGTCTCCAACAATAAAATTGATTACCATGATTGTATTCATCATAATTTTCATATTCTATAAACATACCTTGAGGGGTTTTTCCACTGGCCTGTCTGGATTTCTATCTTCTTTTTAAATGATTCCAGTGTTTCTACCATAAAATAATTATTATAGATTGTGTGGACTCCATTTCATTATATCCCTTCTCCTTAAACCAGAAACTACTTTTTTACTATCTCATACATTATGTTATATATCATTTTAGTTGACTTATTCTTTAAGGATTATCTAGCTTCAGCCCAAAAAAATTTACCTATTTACCTATGAAAATACTTATTGAAATATTTTGTAGCATCCATATCTCTAAAAATGATTTGGGAACATTATATTAATATCTTTATATCATTATATTGAATAATATAGAGATTCACCTTCAATTTTACCAATGATTAGAATGTTTACCAATATATCCATTGAATATGAAGGTGAAATGAACATGTCAGGTAGTATCAAGCTATAACATCGCATATAGTGATAGAATATACTAGAAAATTTTGAATTTAATTTCTAGATCACTCATGTAAGGAAAATAAGAAAATATTGTGTCTTACTACATTACATGGGATATTCTATGATTTTATTGTGTCCCAGAAATCAAGAATGCTTCCCAAATGTTCATCCCAATGTTCATGTGGAGTTTTGGCTAATTTCATTATTTTCACAATTATATAAATGATATTAGTCTTGACTTGAATGTGTTTAGTTGATATAAGGGGTTCTAGAACTCTATTTTGCAGTCATGTGTTTAATGAGCACCTATAATTTGTGAGTGTCAGATGTCCTTGATATCATGGATGAACTCTAGCGGGTTGGTTTTTATGAGTTCCTATTATGGTTGAAATGATTTTATACACTAAACATGGTTCTCAATGGTGTATTGAATTGATGATGTATTTTTTTAAGTTGAAAGGATGTTGTTTTTTTTTTCATTTAAAATTTTAAAAATATGTAACTCACAAGACATGAACATTCGACATAAAAAGTGAAATTTAAATAAACTAATAATAAAAATTAAAAAATTGAAATCTAGAAAATAATAAATAATCCATCCCTACAAATGGCACTAGTTTGAAATGTTTAAAGGGTATCCTTAATTACATACAGGTCTAAGAAAAAAACAATTTATAAAAACTCAAACTATTCTACTTAATGAATTAAAATTAATATATAAGCATGTCAAGACCGATCTAAAGAGATGATGAAATTAACATGGTTGGTTTTTAGAAATATTTAACTTTATTACTTTAGAGAATGTTTTGAGAAAATATTAATTTTTTTTATAAAAAAAATGATGAATGAAATTAAAATTTATTTTATTAGATCAGATGATGAAATCACACAAGGGTTTTGTAATTTTAGGGTTTGGGTGTAATAGGATTTTAGATAATATGTTGTTTAATTATTTATTGGTGTTAGTGTTGAGAGGAGGAAGATACAATGGTCATGGTATCTCCTCCTTAATGTGAAAATACCATATCTTCTTTGCTCAAGTAATTTACAATTTCATAGAATAATGATTTTTCATAATACCATATTTATACATGATTTTCCCTAAGATGAAATTGCTCATGCCTTATTTAGGTATTTCAGTTATAAAAAATTATTATTTATTTTTTATTGGATTATAAATGGTCATTATAGCAGAAAAAAAAAGCGAGTGGATGTTTAAGATTAAATTTCATTATCCAAATACATGAATAATTAAATCAAATCAATCCAACACACCTTGGAACTTATATTACATTACCCTATCACAATGACTTTTTACCCCCTCATCCAAGTGATGAGGGGATTATAGGGAACATGAAAAGAAAAATAAGTCATAATGGAAATTGAGATGAAATTGGGGAGGCCATTGCACAATATAGCTTCTCGCACCAAGATTTGGTATCCATTGGATATGAATCTATAAATAGTAGATGGATATATCACTATTTATAGGATATATATAGGCTATTAAATTAATTAATTACATAATGTAATGGTCAAATAATGGTTTCGGTTGGGACCCATTTTAGAGATTGAGTGAAAACTAAATTATTTTGGTGAATCTGAGCAACAAAATCCCATCATCAAATTTACACTAGAAGTAAATAATTACACCACATGTAATTTTGAATGATTTTTTTAATGTCTTCCAATCATGTTCTTATTTTCAAAAACCCCACCAGTACTCACCGTGTAATTTTTACATGATTTTTAATGTAATTTTTCTACTCCAAAAGCCTCATTCTCCATATGACGTTAGTTTTGTCCATTACATGAGCTCCATGATCAATATAAAAAATCCAGTGTCACATAACTAGAAAATAGAAGCGGTACAAAGTGGATTTTTCACATTTTTCAAATATCTTTTGTATCCTTACATAAAACACATATCATGATTAAAAGTTTAAAAATGGTGAAAAAAATAAATTAAATATTGAAATAAATATATTAAAATAACCTAAAATATATTTATAAA
Source organism: Viscum album (assembly GCA_963277665.1). NCBI lineage: Eukaryota > Viridiplantae > Streptophyta > Magnoliopsida > Santalales > Viscaceae > Viscum > Viscum album. The sequence goes on along the minus strand of CAUJRU010000449.1, from coordinate 7,473 downwards.
AAATAGATATCATATATATATATTATAATTATAGTATATTTTTATTTCATATATGTAAATTCCCAAACCCATGATTTCAGATTCGGTACTAAAAAAGATATTTTTTTTTAAAGGAAAATGAAAAATATGGAGAGCATTTTGGATGCCAAAAACATTTATGGTATAGGTTTTAGAAAACTAGACATATACATTACCAATTTAAATGGGATTATAAAATTAAAAAAATTCCTCACATGTGCAGCCTCATTATATGATATACAAACCACAATGAAATTCTAAAGAAGTTGTGAAAAATAATTCATTAAAATATGGTGAGCATTGAATTTTCCCAGTAAGGGGTTTTATAACATATTAAAATAAAATTCTTTAGAAACTATAAAATCCTTGGGAAAAATTTATGATATAAAACATTTCATAAAAAAATATTTATAAAATCATTTTAAAATTTTTTCAAAATATCCTTACTAGTGCATAATACTTTGAAAACCATATATTTTAAAAATAATAATTTATTTGAAATGATTCATTATATTTTTTTATTCTGAAAATAATAATTTTGATGGATTAATTGTGATACTTAGTGGGCCATAAGAAAAACATAAGGCCACATAGCTATATCTCAAGTGGGACAACATCCCCCTATGATATTGGGTTAGCTCTCTATACCATAACATATCTACCAATACTCTACTGCCAATTTAAATAAAACATATTAGTTATCCCACACTTCTCACTCATAACCTAAAAAAATTTCATAACCATACATAAATCATTTCCATGTAATAAAATAAACATAGAAAAATTATTTACATGGAATAATCATATTTTTAGGAATTTCTAAAAAAACAAGGATAAGTTCATACATATCAACAATTTATATTATTTAAATGAAATAAATAAAATATCTTTATAAAATAAATGAATGATTGAATTCATGTGTATGGAATGTGAATAATATCTAAAACGATGGAGATATCTAAATTATGAAAGATGTACATGGATGTGAAAGGAATTTTTTCACATAAAATGATTACATTTATTTAAAACTATTATATATAAAATTCAAAAAAAAATATAACGTATTTTTACATAAAAAAATTACTAAAACATAAAAAAATCTATAAAAATCAAATAACTAACTAAATTTCAATGTTAAATAATTTAAAAATAGTTTTTTTATTATTTTATATTGTAGATAAAATTAAACATTGGACACATATTTGTTAATATAATTTTGTAGAACATTTTAAAAAAAATAATTCACTTATGTGTTTATATGACAAATCATTGTATATATAGAAATTATTAAAACACTACTACATCCATTACCTAAAATGGATGAATTAAAGTCCTATTGGTGTGTGGAAACCTATAAATCGTGTGAGTCTAGGGTGGATTAGTGGGTTCTTTTGGGTTTTTAATAATGAGGCTTTTATAATGGAGTATTATACATTTTAATTACACTAATCATTCCTGGATAGAATAAAAGAATGGAATACTATAAAAAAGAAAGAATATAGTTTATTTATTAAAACTATTGTTCAGAATATCCTATTTGATATCAATTAATATATATATATATATATATATCATGTTGTCTTATTTTTTTGATATAAGCATGAAAAATAGGTGGATTTGAAATATTATCATTTTGAATAAGAAAAAGTTTTAAATTTTAAATAAAAAATAATTCAATATATATATATTTTATTTTTTCAAGTGAAGTGGATGTCGAGAGATATTTGTGATGTTTCAAGGGTGGAGTTCAGATGTTTATTTTTATATAATTGTTCGCTCATACTTTTTCTTATTTTATTTCATATGTTATATTTATTTAATACATTTATATTCTTCTTCTAAATTCATAATCATTAAACCTTCCAAATAATTCTACTCATCCTTGATTATCATCACCCATGAAATTCACCATTTCATTTTTATATTTTTATTATTTTAGTTTAACTGTTTTTATAAATTATCATTTTAGCCCTATTATATTTTATTATTTTATTAAATGTTTTAAAAAAAACATATCTCATTTTTTTAAATTCATTTCACTACTATTTTTGTTATTTGTCTTATCATTTTTTATTATCTCACATTTTCCACTCTTTTTATCTTGTTTTCTTTCATTTTCTGGTCAAGATCATTTTTATAATATATTATTATATTATCATTTCACCGAATTCTTTTGGGCCATTCCTATAATTATCCATTTCTTATAATTTTTATAAAATTTCCAATTTTTTCATGTCAGCAATATTATTATTATAACCCGTTATTAAATATTATTTCTATTATTCCCACATATATATATATATATATTAAATTTATATCTTATGGATTATATATTTATATCCTATCACATATTTATTTATTTCATTATCATAATTTTATATCCTTATTGTTATTATTATTATATGATTGTGTTAATAGTCAAAAATAATTTTCCTAAAAAGAAATTAAAAAATTATAAGAAAATATATGGTACATTATTTATTTCAAATAATGATAAATGTTTAATTAGTGTCATATGTTTATAATTAATTTAAAAAATATTATATATCACACTTTTATATAAATTCATAATATTTTACTTTTCAAATTAGCATAATATATTTATTCAAATCATTAATTTTTAAAAAAAAATATAGTAAATAAATTAAGACTTCATTTATAAAAATAGTATAACATTTATGAATTTAAATCAAAATATTTTTCTAAAAAAATGTTAATATATAAAAAACATTCAAAATTAAAACATACATTTAAATAACAAATATATATTATTTATTTTAAGAAAACAACATTTATTTTAAAAAATAAAATTTATTAAAAAATGATTTTTTAAGTTGAATCAAATTTTATTTTGATGACAAAAAATATCATTATTTTATAAAAGTTTTTATTAAAACCTTTTTTAATTGTTTTTAAATTGTAAACCAAAAATTAAATAAATACTTAATTAAATTATATTTACAATTTAAATTTCAAGGGATGTTTAATTCTTCCCCCATTAAAAAAACTACACCCTCATAAATCATTCATCAGACTAATTTGTTGTTTCAAATTTACATCTTTAGAGATAAGAAATACTAGAATTTATATTCTTGAAAAATATACCGACAACATCTAATCATCAAATGTTTCAAGACCATACAACTTATAATAATCCTGAAGCCCCAAACCCATACTTCCATATTCAATCATAAAAATGATGTGCCTTTTTTTGTAAAAGAGAAATAAAAAATACACTAAGTATTTGACATTCATAGAACATTTACAATATAGGCTTTGGATATAGAGGAATATATATTAAAAATTAACAAAGGATTGGAAAATGAAAAAAAAATTATTCATGTGATCTATCTCTTCATATGATATTCACACCACAAGGAAAATATTAAAAACCTATGAAATTTGGTTTTAAACATAGGGTGCGAATTAAATTTTCTCAATAAGGGGTTTTAAAAAATATTAAAATTATATTTTTTAAAAACTATAATTTCCATTGAGAAATTGTTTTAGATAAATCATTTGATAAAAATATATTTAGAAAAGGCTATTTAAAATTTTATCTAAATATATTTAATACAGTATTATACATTAGAAACCATATATTTTAAAAATAAAATTAATTTTCAAATACATATGTGGAAATCATTATTTTGAAAACAACAATGATTATGTATTAATCACGATAGATAACAGGTCATAAGAAAATCATAAGGCCACATAACTGTATCACATATTTGAAAACATCCCCATGTGGTCATGGGTTCACTCCCTAGAAAATAACATATCAAATGATACTCTAGTGACCATTTCAATAAAAAAATTAATGGTCATTTATTTATCACTCATATCCCAAAAAATTGTAAAAACCATATTTATATAATTTCATTGGAAGAAAATTAACATAAAAATTACCATTACATGGAATAATAATATTTTTATTGTATTTTTAAATTAAATTTGGGAAATCCATATGTAAAAAAATTACATTATTTAAATGACATAAATATAATTTCTTAATAAATTAAATGAATACTAAAATTACATTTTATGGAATGTAGTAAATATATCAAAGATATTGACATAAGAAAATTATTAATGAAATAAATGGATTGGAAGAAACCCTTTTCAAATTTTTTTTTCTTAAAACTATTGTATGTATAAATCAGACATAAAATGAAAAATTCTTTTTATATATAATTTTAACTAAAAAAATTAAATTTTAATAAAAATTAAATATCATCTTAAAAATTTAATCTAAACAATAACAACTCATGGTTTTGATAATCTATTATATTATAAATAAAAAGAAAATTTGGAAACATATTTATTAATATAAGGACACAATACGATCTTATAAAAAAATACCCTTATAATGGTATGCGAGAAATCATTATGCCTATATAAATTTGTAAAAAAAAATAACAACTGCATCGCTTACCTGAAATGGATGAATGGAAACCATGTTGTCTTGTCGACACTATGTAATAAAGTGAATTTGGATAGTATTAGTTTGGTATATTCCATGTTCAAGAATAGGGGTAATATAATTTATGATTATATATTTTAATTACATTAATAATTCATGGATAGAAAAAAATAAGAAGATAATAATATAAAAAAGAAGGTTTGAGGTCTAATTAATTTGGAAAAGGGTTTGGAATATCCTATTTGATATCAGATATAATATATATATACCATATTGTGTTCCTTCGATGCTATAAGGTCTGAAAATATGTGGATTTTAAATATTAAAATTTTGAATAATCCAATGTTTTTATTTTGTATAAGTCATAAATCATTGAAATATATATTTTATATTTGTAACTTTTAATAAATGTTTATAGATATAATTTATGCTTCAAGGGTTATAAATATATATACATATTATATAATTATTAGAGCCTTTATTTTCCTTGGTTTATTGTACATATTTTATGTATATTATATATTTATATTCTTAACCCTACTTTATAAGCGTTGATATTTCAAAATATTTGAGCTCCCACATTGATTTTCACCACCGATGAGATTCACCATTTCTTTTATTAACAGTTTGTATTAATTTTCTTTAACCATATTTTATCATTTCATGTTTTAACCCTATCTTATTAAGTTTGATTAAAATTTTTAGTTTTATTATAACAAAACATGTGCCACTTTTTTAATTCATTTGATTTCTTTTTTTCCTTATCCTTTTTTATTTATCTCACATTTCTCACATTTTACCTTTGCTGTTTGTCTTTTTTTTTGTCACGTAAATATTATTATTATAATATATTTTGATAACATCATTTCAATTTAATTTTTTCCACTTATATAAAATTACTTATTTAATATATTTTACATATCTTTTCCCATTTTTGAGATGTTGTTACTATTATTATTATAACCCATTATTATATATTATTACCATTATTCCTATATATATATATATATTTATATCTAATTAATTATATATTTAAATTTTATCACGTATATATTTATTTTATTATCATAAATATATATTATTATTATATGATTTCATTTATACTCATAATAATTTTTTTGTAAAACAAATTTCAATTATGAAAAATTATATTGAACACTATATTTATAAATAATAATAATATGTAAATTAATATCCTAAATTTATAATAATATTTTTAAATATAAAATATGATGTTTTTATTTAATGTTAGATTATATTTAATTTCCAATTATTATTAATATTGTTATTAAAATGATTAATTTAATAATAATAATCAATTATAAAAATGACAATGAAATTTATAAAAATACTATATTTTTATAATTTTAATTCAAAATTGTTTTCTAAAAAATATATAATCAAAACATTCAATATTAAAACATACTTTTAAAGGATGAAAATATTTTAACTTATTTGTATAAAAATAAATTTACTTAAAGAAAATATTATTTCTTGAAAAGTGATATAGATTTTTAAAATTTCAACGAATTCTTAATTTGTTTTGACAAAATATCATAGTTTTTTAATTTTTTTCATTAAAACCTTTCTGAATAGTTTTGAAATTATAAAAGAATAATAAATAAATACTAAATTAAAATATAAATAATTTTTCAATCTATTGGTACATTAAAATATACATCACATATGTTTACTAATCCCATCTCTAATAAATCTCATGTAATGCATGAATGGATTACATTGATTAGTGAGAAGATAGTTTGTTATACACACGAGCAACATTACCATATTTAAAAATATAAATGAAGAATTAATATGATATAAAATAGTTTAAATGGAATAAATAGTTCATAAATATAATAGAGATCATATATACTCATCATTTACATCATTATTCCCAACCAAAGTAGGTGGTAATAAAAAAACGAATGAAATCGGTTCCCAAGGCGGTAGTCTAACATACACCTGAACAATGTTTCTATAAACCATTAGACTGATCTATTAAATTTTTTAAAAAATAACCTTAACATAATAACATAAAAATAGATTTAATATATTGAGGTCATTATATAATCTTTATTTAAAAATAATTGTAGAAGTCTTCGAAGAAAATTAAATAAAAAATAGTTAAGAAAAAATTACAAATTCTTCATTCATGATCATTAGGATTGCACTAATAACATATTAAGATAATTTTATTCTAAATAAAATGAATATAGGATTAGGGGAGTGATTTTGGTGAATTAATTGGGTAGGCGATATCTGAAAAAATTGGGTTTGAATGTGTGAAGAGGGGGAGAGTTTGTGGTCTTTTTGAGTGGTGTGAGTTGGAAAATTGTAATGTTTTGAAAGAGTGAATTCCACCCACATTTTTCAGTTAATTTTTATTTAATAATCCAAAATAATATATCAAAAAATTAATAAGGTATAAATAGTTTTATAAATGTGGTTTTGGAGAATTTTCTAGGACATCTGGGCCGTTAATTTTAATGTTTACACTCATGGTAATGTCATTATTCTCTTAATCATTGTAATTAATTTTAAATAGGTTTTCTATTAATATTGGTAAAAAATTAAATTCAACATATTATAAATTATAAATTATTTTGATTCAGATATTTAATCTATTTTTTAAATTCAATTATCAGGGGCGGAGAAAATTAATTTAAAATATATCCCACAAACGGTATGAGAATGCGGGTTTTTAAAGTGAAATTTTTCAAAGGTTTACTATGTTTTTATGTCTATAATCAATATTAAAATTATCCAAATGATATAAAATTTATTAAAATATTTATAATATATCTAATATTACATTATGATAAATTTAAAATATAATATAACATTATAAATCATTTATATGAAACATTATTTTATAATTAAATTTATTATTTTCAATTATTCATCAAAATATGAATCTTCCCAGAAAAATAACAAATACTCTACCAAATAAAATTTTAGTATTCCACATTCAATATTTTATTTTATTTTTTCATTTGTATATAAAATGGTCAAATTATAGTTTATAA